>JARQOC010000003.1:196915313-196945226 GCA_033576535.1 Allobates femoralis | reverse complement strand
GCTTATACACGAGTATACACGGTACTTAGCTCCAATCTGTGGCATGTGGGAGGGCCATAAGAGCCATTTTAAAAGCCATTTTTTACCCACATGAAACCTAAAAAATCAGATCAAGTGGAATGATTGTGTAATGCCTCCTGTTCATCGACATGCTAGTTATCACCACTTGTCGCAGACTAAAGGCCCCGTTACACGGCTCAACATTGTTCAAAAGTGACGTGTTCAACAATGTTGAAACAACATCGTTAGTGCGTTGTTGCGTGTAACCAAACTATTCAACTACGATAATTACTCAAGTTGAAGTTGATAGGTTTATGAACATGTTCAAAAACCTGACGACTTCAACTCAACCAACCTGCTGCATCGTACTGTGTGACACCGCGATAACGATGTCACGGACGACTTTGCCCATTCACAGCAATGAGCAGGGATCGTTTGCAGGGTTTGCGAACGATCACTGCTCACAACATCATTGGTGAGTTGTCCACGATATCTAGACGTGTGACATCTCAGCAGCAATGTTGAATGGATCTCAAAAACAACCGCGCGTCCACAAGATCGCAGCCAACATCCTAACAACGTCGGCCCGTGTAATGGGGTCTTAAAGGGATCCTGTCACCTCCAGAATACCTCCTAAGCTACCAAAACATGTCCCTGCAGCATCCTATCACTATTTTCACACTCCTTTTGTCTCCTAAAAGCATCCTGTGAAAGTGCATAAAAACGATTTTATACTCACTCATTAGGCATTATAATTAGCAGGGGCTATATTCTTTAGCCCTTAGGGCATGTTGTTTTGCAGGCTCCAGGATCCACCATCTCTCTGTCTGTGTTGCTCTGCTTGTGCAGGCTTTGCCCTCCCCACTCTCTATCACTCACAGAATGCAAATCATTAGTCCTGCCTTCAGCTCCACATCACAGCAGCACAGACAAAGAGAGGGTGGATCATTCGGGGCGTGAAAATGAGCACATAGGGAGGGCTTAGAGTCTCACAGGGGACGCCTTATGAGACTTATTCAGGGACAAGAAGTCTCAGATTTGTAAGTGTATATTGTTGATTATTCCAATGTTACAGAGCGCTTTTTTTTTTATAGAAAAGGAGCACTAATACTGATATGTTAGGGTGCAGGGACAGGTAATAATAGGGTTGGGGGTGATTTGAAGGGGTCAGGTTCCCTTTAAGAGGGACAGAATCTTTCAACCAAGGGCCCGTTACACGTAGTGATGCTCCAGTGATCCCGACAACGATACAACCTGGTAGGGATCGCTGGTGCGTTGCTACGTGGTCGCTGATGAGATATCAAACAGTCAGATCTCACCAGCGACACCGCAACGATACGGAACGATACGACGGTCGTTGGGAACCTGTCACTCTCGGGCGTAGTATTGAGATTGTTGGTCGTTGTCCTTGTCAAACATAGAGATGCACACAGCTCATTGTGAGCGTGACGACCAAAAAATGGTCCAGAATGGTTTGTCACGATCAGCGATCTCACAGCGGGGGCCTGGTCGCTGCTACGTGTCACACATAGCGAGATCGCTGGAGAGGTCGCTGTTATGTCACAAAACCTGTGACCAATTGCAGCGATATCGCTAGCGATATCGTTGTGTGTGAAGTACCCCTTAGAGATATTGGTTTATGACCCTATCAAATGACTATGCCCAAAGGTCAAGATGTCAGCAATGTTAAATGTTGTGACTAATTGGAGCAACACTAGGTGGTGCATAGAGGCGAACTTCTGCACACAGGGATCGTCAGCTGAGAATGACGCGTAGGGAGAGATTCTGTATTGCAAGTGAAAATGGATGTCAGATACCGAGCCTAAGGGATCATGTCTACACAAACCATCAAAAGGCGTTTGCAATAAGGCTGTAATGATAGTCGGAGATTTGTGTGAAGACCATATAGGCAATGCCACAAAGAGGTTTTCACAAGGGAATGTCACATAAGTTCTTCTCTTCTCTTAGGATTACAGTGTGGAGTGGAATAATGTACGTTAGTCAAGCCACTCTAGTCTTAATTCCAGGTACAATGATAGCTCAGTGTTACATACATCTGGTTATGGAACCAGCGGTTTCACCATTTCTCCAAAGTATCCCAGGAGCTGTTTTTCAACAAAACATGCAACATGTTGCTTCTTCTACTGTGAGTAGCCTGCATGGTCTAAACATGCTACCATGGCCTCAGGGTCTCCAGATTGGTCTTCCAACAAGCACATCTGGGACATCATTTGTTGACAATTGAAATGGAATCTGCCATAAGCAGATCTTAATCACTTGCTCAACAAGGTGCATTCAGCATGGCAGAAAATTCCTCAAACATCAATAACCTGACTGAGAAGAGCCAAGGCATGTAAATGAATGTATTTCCATACATAGTGCGCAAACTCAATACTGTTTAACTCGAGAAGCTGTGAAAATTGTGTGTCCATTTCCTCATGTCTAGCGATTCTATAATTTACATAATATTCAAATTCTTCTTGGCGTTGCAATTTCAATGATAAGTAATATATGTACATATTTTTTTCTATCTTTTCAATCATTAAAAGGAATCAGTCAGCAGGTTTTTGCTGTGTAATCTGCAAAGAGTATGAGGTAGGGGTTAAAACTAAATTTAGGGATGTATCACTTATCATGCTGTGTGCTGTTGTTTACTTACAATTAATGATTTATCACCAACAGCTTATCATTGCTTGACCTACATGGCATGTGATCCCCGGTCTGACCCTGCCCCTAATACTGATAAGCAGTTTACAATGCACACACAAAGCTGTGGAGTGGGCAGAATTAACTGCTGCACCTATTAAACTAGGTTTTGAAAACCGGATTCTCCCAGATTGTATCGGTCCGATGCAATCCGGCGCCCCATAACATGGGGCTCTATGGCCCCGGATTGCTCCGGACCGGGGCAATCCGGGAGAATCCGGTTTTCAGGGATAGCGGCGGTGCTTTGCAGCCGCCGCTGTGCTATGCGGCTGCAGTCGCAAAGACACAGGGAAGAAGACGGCGGGCCGCGCAGAGGACGGTGAGTGAACACCGGCGGCCCCCCCCGCTCCCGAGCATTAGTGACAGCCTTTGCTGACAGCAGGACCCCCTGCTCCCCCCGCAGCCTCCCCACCCAATCCTAAGTTAGGATAGGGTGGGGAGGCGGTGGGGTGAGCAGAGGATCCTGCTGTCAGGCGGCAGGGAAGCTATCAGTGGCTGTCAGCATTGTTTAAAAGCCAGCGACTTTTTACCGCTGGCTTTTAAACAATGAAATGGGAAATTGCAGGCTTTTCCTCTGCTGCCAGACCTTACTGGGTCCAGCAGCAGAGGAATTACTCGCAAATACTCGCTTCCCCATTGACTTACATTGGACTCACTAGACTCGTAACAAGTACCAAGTATTAGGACCTACTCGTTACGAGTCTAGCGAGTCCGAGTATTTTAGTACTCGCTCATCCCTATTTGAGACATGAAAGTCGGTGCGTTCCCGACCCATGTCTCAGGGGGTGAGACATCTGTTCATCGCACTCCTGCGGCGCGTGTGAGCGGGGTCACTCAGGTGTCACTGTTGCTACTGCACAGTGACAACCTGTAGTTGACCCCACGGGGGGTGGATTAACCCCCCCGTGCCCAGGGCCCCTCCGATTGGCAGTGTAAAAGTGAAACTGCCATCGGAGCGAATCATAGGGATTCACCCCTCCAGATCTAATTGGAGCTCTCCAATCAGATCTGGAGGAGCAGATCGGCGGGAGCCCTCCCCTTCCTCAGCCCCCTCAAGCTCCGAAACTTATCAGGGCCCACCCCCTCCTCTCCCATCTGCCCCCCAACCCTCTGATCATATGTGACTGCCGGCAGGTTGCACCGCTGGTGCACCCGCCGGTCATCCTTCTCTGCGCCCCCACCCCCTTCCACCTCCAATCACCCCTGTGTCCTGTCCCCCCTCCCTGCAGACCCCCTTCTATCCCATCCGCCCCCCCGCCCCTCCGATCATAGCTATTTGCCGGTGGGCTACGCCGGCGGGCTGCACCGCCGGTGCACCCGCCGGTCATCCCTTTCTGCGCCCCACCCCCTTCCTCCTTTAGCCACCCTTGTGTACTGTCCCTCCCTGCAGCCCCCCCTGTGTCCAGCTTCCCGCCCCCCGCACCATCCACCCGCCCTCCTCCTACTGTCATGCATCTGCCGGCGGACTTATGCGCCCGCCGGTCAGCCTGCACAGCCCCCCCCCCTTCTGCTCATCTCCCTCCCCCTTCCTGCCTAGCCCCCCCTGTGTGGCCCCGCTCACCTATTCCGGTGGGCTGCACGCGCCGATGCACCCGCCCGTCGGCCTCCTCCGGTGTGGCCCTCCTCCTCATTGGTGAGTATGAATGAATGAATCAATGAATGAATGAATCAATGAATGGATGGATGGTGCATACATGGGTGCATGCATGCATGGACTGATGTGTGCGTGCGTGGATGTGTGTGTGCGTGGATGTCAGCGTGCATGGATGTCAGCGTGCATGGATGTGGATGTGTGCGTGGATGTGTGCATGCGTGGATGTCAGCGTGCATGGATGCGTGCGTGCATGGATGCATATGTGGGTGTGCGTGCGTGGATGAGAGCGTGCATGGATGTGTGCGTGGATGTCACCGTGCATGGATGTCACAGTGTGTGGATGAGCATGCATGGATGTGTGCGTGGATGTGTGCGTGCGTTGATGTCAGCGTGCGTGGATGCGTATGTGGATGTGCGTGCATGGATGTCAGCGTGCATGGATGTGGATGTGTGCGTGGATGTGTGCATGCGTGGATGTCAGCGTGCATGGATGCGTGCGTGCATGGATGCATATGTGGGTGTGCGTGCGTGGATGAGAGCATGCATGGATGTGTGCGTGGATGTTACCGTGCATGGATGTCACAGTGTGTGGATGAGCATGCATGGATGTGTGCGTGGATGTGTGCGTGCGTGGATGTCAGCGTGCGTGGATGCGTATGTGGATGTGCGTGCATGGATGTCAGCGTGCGTGGATGTGTGCGTGCGTGGATGTGCATGCATGGATGTCAGCGTGCGTGGATGTGCATGCGTGGATGTGTGCGTGCGTGGATGATGGGTGCATGGGTGGATGGATGGGTGCAACAAGGGATCAAGTGTCCTCTTGTTGTAGTCTCTGGGATCATAGTCATGGTGCACTGTATGACAGATCATTGTCATACAGTGCACCATAACTCTGACCCCAGAGACTGTAGGAAAACAACACTTGATCCTTTGCTGCAGTTTATGGATTGAGCAGAGGTGATTAAGCGTCGTGGGACCTTCGTTGTGTACTACGTCGGAGGCGATCGAGCGTCGTTGGACCTTCGTTGTGGACTATGTCGGATCTTTATAATATAGATGGAATCTGAATTTTGTGGGGTTTTTTTTTCAAATAATAAGATTTTTCTCTGGTGTATTTTTTTGACTATTTACTAGAGATTCCTAATGGCCGGGTCACACAGGGACTCTCCATACGCGACATGGTGTCCGCTAACAATTTCAATTGTTAGAGTACATCATGTCGCGTATGGAGAGCCCCTGTGTGCCTAAACATTGGAGCTCCCCCACAAGTGACCCGATTTTGGAAACTAGACCCCCAGGGAACGTATCTAGATGGGTGGTGAGCATTTTGAAACCCCCAGGTGCTTCACAAATTCATAAAAATTAAATCCGTAAAAATTAAAAAGTACTTGTTTTTCACAAAAAGTTTGTTTTAGCCTAAATTTTTTCATTTTCACATGGGGAACAGGATAAAAATTGTTGGGCAATTTCTCCTGAGTACACCGATACCTCATATGTGGTCATAAACCACTGTTTGGGCACACTGCAGGGCTCAGAAGGGAAGGAGCGCCATTTGACTTTTTGAATGGAAAATTAGCTCCAAAAGTCAAATTGCGCTCCTTCCCTTCTGAGCCCTGCCGTGCGCCCAAACAGTAGTTTACGACCATATATGAGGTATCGGTGTACTCAGGAGAAATTGCCCAACTATTTTTAGGATCCATTTTATCCTGTTGCCCATGTGAAGATGAAAGAATTGAGCCTAAAAGAACATTTTTGTTGGAAAAATAAATTAAAATGCCCATTTTTTCCTTCCATGTTGCTTTAGTTCCTGTGAAGCACCTGAAGGGTTAATAATCTTCTTGAATGTAGTTTTGAGTAGCTTGTGGGGTGCAGTTTTTGGAATGGTGTCACTTTTGGGTGTTTTCTGTCATGTACACCCCTCAAAGAGACTTCAAATGTGATGTGGTCACAAAAAAAATGGGTTTTGTAAATTTTGCTGGAAAAATGAAAAATTGCTGATGAACTTTGAACCCTTATAACTTCCTAACCAAACAAATTTTTTTTTTCCAAAATTGTGCTGAAGTGAAGTAGACATGTGGGAAATGTTATTTATTAACTATTGTGCGTCACATACCTCTCTGGTTTAGCAGAATAAAAATTTAAAATTTGAAAATTGCTAAATTTTCTAAATGTTTGCCATATTTTTGATTTTTTTCAAAATAAACGCAAAAATTATCGACCTAAATTTAATACTAACATGAAGCCCAATATGTCACGAAAAAATTATCTCAAAATCGCTAGGATCCGTTGAAGTGTTCCAGAGTTATAACCTCATAAAGGGACACTGGGTCAGAATTGCAAAAAATGGCAAGGTCTTTAGGGTCAAAATAGGCTGGGTCCTGAAGGGGTTAATAACAGGGTACTTAGTTAATACGTTTTTGCAAAAAATGTACGGAAGCCCTTCTACCACATCACAGTGACCCTTTATCAGAATGGTCCCTAAAACTAACTTATTTAAAACCTGATCTCATGTGAACATACCTCAAAGATGCAGGACGGAATAGAGAAAAAGACCCCTGTATATGTAAAGCGCACAACCAACACGGAGTATATGCTTGTGAATGTATTAATGATCAAACATGGTGAGGGCTACGCAGAGACCCAGGGTTAAAAATAGATTAAAACCAATTTGGTCCGGACCATCACAGAATGTTGTATATGCACAATCAATATAGCAAAATACACAGTTAATTATGAACCAGGGTAAGGCAGTATCATATAAAATTGTGGATCCCTAATCCAAGTAGATCACAGTGGATCATAAGGTACAGTCATATGAAAAAGTTTGGGCACCCCTCTTAATTTTACTCTTTTTTTTTGTTTAAAATTGTTTTTTTTTGCAACAGCTATTTCAGTGTGATATATGTAATAACTGATGGACAATAATAATATTTCAGGATTGAAATGAGGTTTATTGTACTAACCGAAAATGTGAAATATGCATTATTTCAAAATTTGACAGGTGCAAAAGTATGGGCACCTCAACAGAAAAGTGACATTAATATTTAGTAGATCCACCTTTTGCAAAAATAACAGCCTCTAGTCGCTTCCTGTAGCTGTTAACGAGTTCCTGGATCCTGGATGAAGGTATTTTTGACCATTCCTCTTTACAAAACAATTCCAGTTCAGTTAAGTTTGATGGTTGCCGAGCATGGACAGCCCGCTTCAAAACATCCCACAGATGTTCAATGATATTCAGGTCTGGGGACTGGGATGGCCATTCCAGAACATTGTAATTATTCCTCTGCATGAATGCCTGAGTAGATTTGGAGCGGTGTTTTGGATCATTGTCTTGCTGAAAGATCCATCCCCGGCGTAACTTCAACTTTGACACTGATTCTTGAACATTATTCTCAAGAATTTGCTGATACTGAGTGAAATCCATGCAACCCTCAGCTTTAACAAGATCCCCGATGCCGTCATTGGCCACACAGCACCAAAGCATGATGGACCCTTCCCCAAATTTGACACTGGGAAGCAAGTGTTTTTCTTGGAATGCTGTGTTTTTGTGGCGCCATGCATAACGCCTTGTTGTATGACCAAACAACTCAATCTTTGTTTCATCAGTCCACAGGACCTTCTTCCAAAATGAAACTGGCTTGTCCAAATGTGCTTTTGCATACCTCAGGCGACTCTGTTTGTGGCGTGCATGCAGAAACGGCTTCTTTCGCATCACTCTTCCATACAGCTTCTCCTTGTGCAGTGTGCGCTGTATTGTTGACTGATACACAGTGACACCATCTGCAGCAAGATGATGCTGCAGGTCTTTGGAGGTGGTCTGTGGATTGTTCTTGACTATTCTCACCAATCTTCTTCTCAGCCTTTTTGATATTTATGTTGGCCTGCCACGTCTGGCCTTTACAAGAACTGTCCCTGTGGTCTTCAATTTCCTTACTATGTTCCTCACAGTGGAAACTGACAGGTTAAATCTCTGAGACAACTTTTTGTATCCTTCCCCTGAACAACTATGTTGAACAGTCTTTTTTTTCAGATCATTTGAAAACTGTTTTGAGGACCCCATGATGCCACTCCTCAGAGAAGATGCAACTATGAGAACAACGTGCAAGTGGACACCTGAAATAGCTTTTCTCATGATTGGATACACCGGGCTATGAAGTACAAAGCTCAATGAGGTTACCAAACCAATTTAGTGCTTCAGTAAGTCAGTAACAAGTAGTAAGGAGTATTCAAATCCTGAAAATCAGAAGGATGCCCATACTTTGGCACCTGTCAAATTTTGAAATAATGCATATTTCACTATTTTGGTTAGTACAATAAACCCCATTTCAATCCTGAAATATTACTGTGTCCATCAGTTGTTACATATATCACACTGATATAGCTGTTGCAAAAAAACAATTTTAAACAGAAAAAAAGAGTAAGATTAAGAGGGGTGCCCAAACTTTTTCATATGACTGTATATACTCGGGGAAGCACAAAACAGAAACGGGGGAGGTGGGAAACCCCCGAAGTGGGTGACCAGGTATGCGGGAATATAGTCACCAAGTTACGCTGTAGTGGACATGGGGTGTAAAAAGGGTTCAGGTTGTGTACTAGTGATAGATAATATCCCTAGCACTACAGCATAATCAGTAGGTGATCAGCATGGTTTACCAGTGAGGAATAGCCAACAGTTAATTAATCATAATCATCAACATTTACAGAAATAAACACTTGTAATAGATCAGTCTGTTTGTAATGACTCTATATAATATATGTGTTTCACTTTATGTATTAAATTACTGAAATAAATGAACTTTTTGATGATATTCTAGTTCATTGAGATGCACCTGTATATGGTCCTTAGAAGAAGCTAAATACATGTTTGTTGGTATAAAATAGTATATACAGGATAGAAAATATGCCGGGCCTACCTCTAAGTAACTTCTTTGCTCTTCACTTTTGGTTTCTGTAATGTCTATACCATCATCCTCATCATCCTCTTCTTTGTCATTGATTTCAGCTATTGCAAAGCCAAGGATCAATATAGTCAAACATATCCATCTCCTCCATCTCCAATGTCGCTGCATTGTAAGGCTCTGGAAGGAACAAACATTATTACCGCTATTAGATATCCATCAATCCTGAAACATTGTGCTGCTATATCCAGTCATGTGAATAAAAAGGACAGCAGGCAACACCATACGTAATATGTGAGCACTGGTGACATAAACAGGTTAATGCCAGAGAACAGAGAGGTGCTACATTTACAAGTGTGATATATAGGAATCATGTACTGATAACTTCATATCGGCTGAATTATAAAATCAATTCAAGGCCAAGTTCCAATAAAGATAACTGCACAAAAATACAGCGCTCTTTAGAGCCCTGGTTCACGGGATCGGTGGAGGTCCAGCAGTCTGTCCCCCAGTGATCAGAACTTTTCTCTAATGAAGCCACCTTCAGACTGTTTGGGACATATAGAAGAATGATTGTCTAGGAAAAAAAGGTGAGCGCTACCATGAGTCCTGTGTCATGCCAACAGTAAAACATCCTGAGACCATTCCCAAGTTTGCCTAATAAGATTGCCATAAATAAAGAATGGATCTAAACCTCGTCCAAGAGCCACTTCTCCCAGTGACCCAGGAGCAATTGGATGATGCACAACCCTTATTGAAGCATTACGGAGATGATGTCTCAAGGCAAAAGTGGTAACTAAGTAACTCCATGAACAACACAGTGACATTTCGATTCCATGAGCAGATCTCACTCTCACTGATCATCAAAATTGGGATGACAAACAAGACCACAGAAATTGTAATAAACTCCTGGAACTGATTAGACAAGAATGGGTTGTCATCCGTCAAGGTTTGGCCTAGAAGCTGACATCCAGCAACCAGGACGAAGAGCATAAGTCTTAAAAAAAATAAGGGTCAACACTGCAAATATTGAGTCTTTGCATAAACCTGATGTACTGTATATGTTAATAAAAGTCTATAAACCTCTGAAATACTTATAATTGTCCTTCAATAACCATAGAAACATATGAGTAAAAGAACTAAGAACACAAGCAGAAATCTGTGTAACCAAAATCTGTATCAGTTTCCAAACGTTTGACCATGAATTAATTGCGCACACACAGATCTGACGCTATATATAGGATAATATGAGGCTAGAATAATATCTCATGTCTGGAGTTATGTAAAATAAGCCATAACACATTATCTTGTATATAACATCTGATAGCTGACTGCTCTCAAACTATGGTATATCACATCCCAGTCATATGCTATATAATATATGTATACTGCGCACACACATCAGATGTTATGTACAATGACAACACGTAATATCACATATACTGTGACATATTTTCTCTTCCTCAGTAGATAATGCTACGGCTTGTATGGAGTGTGCAGTGTACACAACAATATAAAGCCAGGGTGCTCAACTTATCTGCACACCTGCTGGTTACCACCAAAGCTGCCTTGTGATGATGTCCCTGTGCCACGTCTTCTAAAGGGGTAGTCTGAAGCATAAACAAATTTTCAGCCAAACCTCTATCTATTTATTTGGGGTAATCTAAACTAATTTCTAATATGGTTGCTTTAAAAAATCCCCACTTTTCACTAACTACACTAACTGCTACTGATTTTTCTTTCCACTTCCGTCTGACGCTTCCTTTGAGAATCCCAGTACAAGTAATGTCACTTGTGGGGTTGGCGCTGGTCTCTGAACATCGCCAGGTACACTGGCAGTGCTCCCTGACTGTGTACTCTGCTCTATTACCAGCTCATTACAACTGATCTGTGCTGGCAACATAAAACACTGGTCACTGTGAATGTGGAATACAGCTGTGCTATGGACAAATCTGACCACATTGTGAGAGTAAATCAACCTTTTTTTTTTTTTTTTTTTTTTTTTTTTTTTAGAAATTCCTAACAAATAACAAAGTTTGACTTAAGGCAAGATACGGGGCACAACAGCCATGAACCACACAGTACAAGTTAGGGTATGTGCACACAATCCAGATGCAGTGCCTCCAGACCAGAGGGAAGCCGGGGGTGAGCACAGGGAGACCACAGCCGCCCTGTGCCCATGATCTGTGTTCGGTGCAGGGCGGCTTTTCCCTGCATTCACCCACTGGGGACCGCGTGGGACTGTGCTGTGGAAATGTGGAAGTCCGGCAACCAACACCACAGGTGAAATAACGCTGCGGAGGGGAGAAGCACAGTGAGCATGAGATTTCTAGAAATCCCATATACTATGCTGGTACTGTACAACGGTCTATAAGTGGAAACAGACCAGCGGAGGCAGGAGTCAGAATGTAGGGGACACGTCTATATCATCTGTGGCCTCAACGGATGATGAAGGGGAGACATCTAGTGGGAATCAGAGGTATCCCACCCGGAGAGGGAAACAGAAGAGGTTCTTCATGAGGGATGCTGGGAAAAGGAGAAGGACAGGAGTAGTGAAACCATCCACGTCAAACCTTCAGGTAATCAATCTATCTGATAAAAACCTGACGGATAGCCAGGTGGAAGTACTGAGCTTGGGTTTAACGTTCTCCCCCTCATGCAGATTTGATTACTTTTCTGCAGTAAAGGACCTACATCTCTTTGCCCGAAAACTAGTCCTGAAGAAATTGCATGGAAAACGTGAAGGCACCAACCACGTGTGGACGACACAAGAATTGGACACTATTAGAGCACTCGAGGAAATAGGGGATGACACAAGTATAGACACAGTAAGGGGTAAGTTCAACTTCCCTAAGGTGAAGAAATTTCCAGCTCTGAATCTATATCCCAACATAGAACTTTTTGTGAAGTTGGTTACAAATGAATTTCAAAAGATTCCAAAGGGAAATTTTGATGACAACATTACTGATAAACAGAGGTGTGCTATCAAAGAACTGAGTCAAATGAAGGATGTACTCATAAAAGCTTCGGATAAAGGTGGAAATGTAGTCATCTGGCCTACCAAGCTTTATGAACAGGAAGCGATGCGTCAATTAGGTGATAAGTCATGTTATACACTTTTGACATTTAATCCAACTATCTCTTTTCTTAAAGATTTGCAAGCACTGGTTGAAGATGCGTTCCTAACAGGTACCATAGACAAGGAAATTCGTGATGGGTTGATTCCAGTGTCACCGAAGACAGCCTGCTTATATCTGTTACCAAAGGTACACAAATGCACTCGTAATCCACCTGGGCGCCCAATCGTGTCAGGGGTGGGTAGCCTATGTGAGCAGGTTGGAAAGTATTTGGATCACTTCCTAAAACCAGTGGTGGAAACGTTACCAGCGTATCTCCGAGACACCAAGGACTTCCTTAATAAAGTGGAAGGGGTGGTATTGGAAGAAGATATGTGGCTGGTAACGTTTGACGTAGAGTCTTTATACACCTCTATACGCCATAAAGATGGAATTGAGGCTACTGAGATGTATTTGTCTATGTCTGATTTGGATAGCTCTTTGGTACGGTTTTTGTTGAATCTCCTGGAATTCGCATTGTCCCATAACTTTTTTGTGTTCCGCGATAAGTACTACCTCCAGAAGCAGGGTACTGCTATGGGGGCGGCTTTCGCCCCCTCATATGCAAACCTGTTTCTGGGGGCATGGGAACGTGAGGTATTTGTCACCAACCCTACGAGATTGGGGGAGAGTGTGGTGTTGTGGACACGTTACATTGACGACGTGTTTGTCATTTGGCAGGGCCAAGAAAGTGATTTGAAGTTATTCTTGGAAGAACTGAACAACAATACACTTAACATCAAATTAACCATGGCGTACAGCAAGATGGATGCTGAGTTCCTGGACGTGAAACTACAGAGAGAGGAGGATGGACATCTGAGGACGGATCTCTTCAGAAAAAGTACAGCTGTCAACTCGATACTACATGCCACCTCTGCTCACCCGTCCCACTTGGTGAGGAGTATTCCAGTGGGACAATTCCTGCGTGCCAGAAGGATATGCTCTAATGATAATATGTTCCATCAGCAGGCTGAAGAACTTACGGATAGATTTCTGGTCCGTGGATACTCTGGGAAGGTGATCCAAAGAGGGTACCGCAGAGCTGCACAAGCTGATAGGAACCTCCTCTTGCAGTCCAAGGTTAAGAAGAACGAACAGAACAATCAGGTGAGATTGATTGCGGGGTTCAATAATCAACGGCATAGAATGGAAGGGGCTTTAAAGAAGTTTTGGCCACTTCTAACCTCAGACTTAGGGTTGAGTGAGCATATCTATAAGTACCCGACAATTACTTATAGAAGATCACCCAATCTGAAGGATATTTTAGTGCATAGTCTGTATGAGGGCCCAAGGAAGGAAGGAATTTTTGGGTCAAAAAGATCAAAATGGGGCTTTTTCCCATGTGGAAACTGTGTCACCTGTCCAAATCTGGTGCGTGCGACCGAATTCTCCTCATGTGATGGGTCCGAGAAATTTCGGATTACCCAACACATTAATTGCAACACCACCGGTGTCATTTATTATGCCACCTGCCCATGTAAATTGGTTTATATTGGTTTAACGTCTAGACAGATGAAGGTAAGGATCAGGGAACATGTGCTTGACATTATAAAGGCAGAAATGGAAGAAGATTTGTCCCTGCTGAAACCTATTGCCAGACATTTCAAAACTGTGCATAACTGCAATGCCACCTTGTTGAGAGCGTTTGGGATAGACAAGGTACACGTAAACATCCGTGGGGGCAACCTTAAGAAGACCTTGGCACAGTTGGAGACTAGGTGGATAATGAAGATGGGGAGTGTACGCCCCAATGGTCTCAACGATATAGTGAGCTTTGCTTCATTCTTGTAGACAGTATGTGGGAAATAAAATGTATTTTTTAACAATTTTGTGTCTGTTGTTTAATTGAGTAATATTTTCTTTGTGAATTTTAGGAATTAGTCTGTGGAGTTTATGAAGATTACAGAGAATTGGATCAAGAACTTTGATGCACCTATCACTTTAATTATATGTACTATTAAATTTGTTGTACGCATATTTTATATATTGTTCACATAACTGGAGTCTCAAAATGTAGGGGCTCCTCATATTTGTATCTTAGTGAGTATGTTGATGTATGAATGACACCGGCCGGTGTTGATTGGAGTGTGGCACTTTTTGCACTTTATGGGTCCCAATATGTACGGACCTCCAATGAGTTAATTATTAATTATTCCCTAATTTGTTCAATGTCTCTGTAAGATATGCATCTTTTTCTTTTTTTTCTCTTTTCTATCCCCCTGCACTATCTGCCCACCAAGAGGTGGACAATTCCCTCATTGCTGCTGATTCGCCATAAAGCGAACAGCAGGCGATTTTCTATCACCTGAACGAGCGATGTGGGCAGTCCTGTGATGCGGCCGATCATGTGACCTGGACCGCATCACGTGATTTGGTATAGTGACGCGAGTTAAGGGCGGAAGTGACGTTCCGCGCCTCCACGAGCGTCTGGCAGATCAAATCGCTACAGGGGACGAGATTAGAGGTGGCGCGCGTACGTCACCTCCGGCTTTACCCCCGGAAGTGACGACAGACGCCAGTAAACTCCACACACATGTATAAATGGACCGCTCTTCCCATTCCTTGTCACCCCCCTCGGAAGAAGCTTGGCGAAACGCGTTAGGGGGCCACTGCCACCAATAGGTAACACTTTGACCCATGTTTTGAGCTGTTTATATGTACCCTGTGATCTGTGTATTTGTTGTGCACCCGTTTTGGGGCAAATTCACTTGTACTGTATTGTACTGTATTGATTGCAGAGGTCATATCTGAACTTGGCTCGTTTATTTGATTATATTCATGTGGTCACCTATATGTGTGTGCAGTGTTGCATCACTTTTTAAATACAGCTGGCGCTGTTAATTTTAATAAAGTGCACTTGCTTTTCAACTGTGGCCTGACTCCTGGTTGTTTTATATGAATTATATGTTGTTTTTGGAGGGCCTTATTTATTGCAAAAGGGTTTTTCTGAATTTTCTGGTACTGTACAACGCAGCATTTTGGATACAGAGGCAATATGTTACGTCCAAAACTCTGCAATTACTGATCTTGAGCACACACCCATATAAAGACTGGGAGATCCCAAGTGCCAACTTCACAGAAGAGGGAAATATTATACCCAAGATTACACCACTCCCAGCCTTCCCCAGTGCTGGGCCTACCTGGGATTTACCCGTGACAGTGGCACATGGTTCTTCCAAGTATACAGTATTACAACCACCTCCCACACTAATTACAATGAATTGTGGGCACCCCTTCTCTCCCCTATATCCCTTATCACAAATAATAAATTGAACAACAATAATGTATATACAGTGAAGTGTTTCCTTTATGCATACACTCAGAGCAGATGCCCTGAAAGGATATTCACCCACTCCACCAGTAATAAGCAATGCCATAGAAGTGAACTTGCTGCTTTAACATCACACCACTAGGTTTAAAGAAGTTTTTCCTGGGTCACAAAGTCCTATGGTACATACAGATGTAAATGGAGTTTAACAGTCTGGATGAAGTCTTTACTTGCTGAGCTCCTCTGCAGACCTTGTGATGAGATGTCCCTTGAAATGTGTCAGACCCTAACTATCTTTCCCTATCTGACTAGATTTACTGTGACCGGTCACACAGCCAGATTTACTCACAGTTGATTTCACTCCACAACACCGTCCATCTTTAATTTTGCGCTGATCCCGGCACCTCCGGGCCCCTCTCGCTGACTGGACTCCTTCTTCAACTGTCTCCTCACATGCAGGGTATAGTAGCAGCTTAGGTATCCATGGTTACAGCCACTCATATCTTGCTATCTTGTGACCCCTAGTAGCCAGACTAAGTTAGTGTAGCAGCAATACATTCATTTAGAGGACAAGAACAGTATTACACTACATTTGCAGATATCAACCTGCTATACTGCCATTGTGCACATTGCGGGGACAGAGCAGCGACCAGACAAGCCCCTGAAAACAAGCATCACTGATGACACTTCCAAGACGAGCACTGTGGCTAAACACCTCCTCACTGCTAGTATGCAGGACTAATCTCCATAAGGAGAGTAGATATTCCCTTGAACTTGTCATAGCTCCTCATAAAGCCATATCAGGTAAAACACTTTGCACTGATGAGGGGCAATCACCCCGAAACGCACCAACTGTAGATTGGGGTTCTAATATGACACAAATCCTAAGTCATATTGCAAGGCTTATTTAAGAGCCAATTTTGACTTTGAGGATTGCTACTTTCAATAGGTGGCACTAGAGTTTATCTACATCCGTCCTGGACAATTTGCATATTTACCAGAGAAGAATTGCAGCTAAAAGTCTCCTCACTGCTGGCAGGTAGGAATAATCTCCATAAAGAGAATAGCTATTCCCTTGATGACACTTCAATAGAGGGAGAGGGCAGGGGCTGTTACAGTGACCGCAGCCTCTGCCCCCTAATGATGCTTCATTTGAGAATCCCAGGAATCTCAACAATCAATAGCAGTTAGATAGTGTAGTCAAGGTACAAAAGGGAATTTTTAAAGCAACCATATTTTAAATTAGTTTAGATTACCCCTTTAAATAGATAGGGATTTTTTTGGAATTTTTTTTAGACTTTGGACTCCCTTTTAAGTAAATAAGCCCTTCCATGAAGTTTTCTTTGTGTTTTTTGGTGTATTTTTTGTAGGTAGTGTAGTTTATGCTAATATACTCACCTATCACTGCCCTCTCCAGGATCTAGTGCCATTCTGCTCCTCTTCTCAGTGACATTACCACTCTTCAGACTGGGTCACTCTATGGCAGAGGTCACCCACCTTTATGACTTTGAAAGCCATATTCCGGGGGAGCCGGTTGTAAATCAGCAGGAGTCCGCCTGCCCCGCCCTTTCCACAAAGCAAAGCGGAAAAGCCGCCTCTGCTCTGTTTACCCCGCCATGCTATCCTCGGCAGGATCGGTCTGTGACCTCTCTGTGCGGGGAGTGAATGGTGGTGAACGGTGCCAGGCATAGCATAGCATGCAGGTAGATGGCAGCTACCTGCCTGTTAGTGCTTAGGCACATTTTTTTTTTTAATCCCAGATAACCATAATGGTTTGGATCTTTGCACTCCTCAAGTGGCAGTCCCAGTTCTCATACAAGCACAGGGAGGCACATTCCATGTTTTCTTTTTTTGTATCTTTACATAGAGTAATGTGATATGTAAAAGATGATGTTAAAACCGCATAGCACACGGATGGCACACTGTCACATGGACATCATACGGATGGCACATGGGCACTAGGTGAGGCGAAAAATCACACTCACATGACATATCGCACAAAACTCACATGTCAGTCAAAGGCTTTTCAAGGAGCCAATCGGAGCAATATTTCACAGGCAGATGTGAGTGAGCCTTAAACCTGGTCACCAATAAAAGTTTAAAAAACTTAACAAATGCTTATAATTGTGCTTCAGTAACCATAGAAAAATATGACGAAAAGATCTAAAAAATCCACTGGATTGCAAATGTGAAAAACTAAATTTGTGTCATTGTGAAAAGTTTTGACCTTGACTGTAGTATGATACTAGATATTGCTGTGCATATCAGAATACTGTTAGCTATAGACCTCATTCTCTCATTCTCCATCTTGATCTGACATAACCTCAAACTTGATCCCATTTACTCTGGTATTTATACCCCAGCACATTGTTGTGTACCCCAATTCTGGCCACGATAACACTGAGGATGTTCTGCCGATCAATGTTACATTAGTGACATTTATATAAGAACAATATATATAAAAACCTGACTAACCATATCCTCAAAAAGGAGAACAGAACAGTAGATGGGAGGTATAATCCCAGTGGATATTTTAGTGCAGTGTTGTGTGCGCTGCTGCTTATTATTGTTGCTATAATTACCGCACAGTGCTACCACCATCAGCATCCATAGTTTATGTATAACTAATTGCTGTTGATCACAAATTATCTTTCTCTCTAGGTATCCGGCAAAATCTTCTGAGACCACACGATGGCTGATTAGAAGAAAGAGTCCCCATCACATGTCCTCCATCACTCACATAAGTCCTCTATCACATACGTCCCCCATTACATACGTCCTCAATCACATAAGTCCTCTATCACATACGTCCCCCATCAAATACTTCCTCATCACATACGTCCTCCATCACATACGGCCTCCATCACATACGTCCCCATCACATATGTCCTCTATCATATACGTCCTCTATCACATACGTCCCCCATCATATACGTCCCCATCACATATGTCCTCATCACACATGTCCCCCATCATAAACGTCCCTATCACATATGTCCTTCATCACATTCGTCCCCCATCATATACGTCCCCATCACATATGTCCTCATCACATACGTCCTCATCACAAATGTCCTCATCACAAATGTCCTCATCACATACATCCTCATCACTTATGTCCTCCATTACATATGTCCTCATCACATACCTCCTCCATCACATATGTCCTCATCACATACGTCCTCCATCACATACATCTTCCATCATACTGTGATGTTGGTATATGTCTGTCTTCAGGGTTCAAAAACACTACAGGTACACGTGTTTCTGCATATCTACTATTCAACCAGAATGTAAGCTGAAATTGTATACCTAACGTCAAAATACCAAGTGTTTAGTGCTTAGCGCCCAATTTTCCACAATCTAGTGAATGTGGGGGTTCATGGATCTATTTATCATAAGCACAAGAGCTTTACCGAGCATGGAGTTAGAGGAGGGAGCGAGAACAGACCCCTCACTAACACATATTTAATGGCTGAAAGGAGACACAAATCCATCATGTTCAATCAATAACCCAATGTACCTGCCATAATTACCTCACGTTCCTGCCATAATCATAATGCAGCACACCAATGAGGTCTGATTCTTTGTAATTTACCTAAGAAGCAGAGCACAGCAGTGGATTCTTGTCTGTACACATCGTAGATGGTGCCAACTACAGTATGGACTACCTGTTTAGGTTTTTGTTTGTTTTTAAACTAACCATGTCCTGGTTTCATTATTATGCCAGTCCTTTACGAAACGCAACCTTGGCACAGAAAAGTGAAAGTAACTATGGATTTGTCATGTGTAGTTCCCATACCTGGTGCCCTCCATTTGCCTCCCACTGCCTCCTATGCAGAGAATGGCATTCTGGTCCTCTAGCATCCAAGATGACAAAATGGCCACCACAACTTCATAGGGAGCAGTTTAAAGTCTGAACAGCGGTTTGACAAACATGGGAAAGAAGGGGGCAAGTTTCAGACTTACCATTGTGGCCCCATGGCACTGCAGCAACCATCTTGTTTGTATGTCGGAGGACCAGAGCCAGTCTCTGAGGTGGAGGTAGCAGGAGGCAAATGGAGGACACCTGCTTTCGAGGTGGAAAAGGGCTCTCTTACATCTTGGGCCCCTGTTCATCTGCCCAGTTTGCACCAATTACACCATGTTCCAAATTATTATGCAAATGTTCTTTTTCTCTGATTTTCCTAAATGGTCGGTGCAAATGACAGTCAGTGTAACAAAAGTCATTACCCGTTAGAGTATACATCGAAGAAACCTCCCAATGATAACAGTATAATCTTCAAAATTAAAAAAAACTCTAAATTCATTGTTCCAAATTATTAGGCACAGTAGAGTTTCTAAACATTTGATATGTTTGAAAGAACTGAAAATGTTCATTTGTTGAATTTGCAGCATTAGGAGGTCACATTCTTTCTTACATTTTCTAACATTTGTTAGTTTTTTTAACTTGAATGTAGAAGGTCGTATAATGTCTGGAAAGCCTGAAAATTTAATTTAGGATCTGTGTGATATGGATCTGAAATCTACAGTATGGTTCTATAGTAAAGTGTGAATGGCCTGTTACCTGTGAAAACCATGGACAACAGGTCTCCTTCCAGGAAAAAAGCAGAATTGTCCTCACACAGATGGTACTTGCATCTGTTGGGCCTAAATACAAATTCTGTAACAACTCTCCCCCCTACCATTTATGTGCTTGTCATATTGTAGACCCCCCTCAAGATCAGGGTGTAAAGCTCCCGTCTCACACAACAACACAACAGCAACCCGATAACGATCCTGTAGGGATCGTTGGTGCGTCGTTACCTGGTCACTGGGGAGCTGTCAAACAGGTAGATCTCCCCAGTGACCAGGAACCAGGGAGCCACCTCCACATCGCTGGTAACTATGATAAAAAGTGGGTATCCCTGATGTTTACCATGGTTACTAGCCTGTGAGGTCGCTGATCGTTGGTCTCTCGCTGTCACATGCAGCGATGCGTGATGACCAGTTGGAGCGCAACGACCAATAAATGACCCAGAACACTTTGTAACGATCAACGACCTCACAGCAGGGGCCTGATCGCTGCTAAGTGTCACACGTAGCGAGATCGTAAGCGAGATCGCTGTTACGTCACAAAACCTGTGACGTTAGAACGATCTCGCTAAAAATCTCGTTATGTGTGACGGGGGCTTAAGTATCACTTCTGCATTACACCCCAAATTCCTGAACAGAGCTTTATGGGTGAGGATGGGTGCTGTGGGTGCTACCAGGCAGCTCTTCTCATGGATATTCAGGATCCCCATCATCGCTATCACAACCACCCCATGTATTTCAATGGGGGCAAGCCGATGGCACTATTTGTATGTAAGCAGTATCTGCAACATATACTGTTTATTGTATTTTTCTTACATTTAATGATATTAAACACAATATTTTTCTATAATCTGACATATAAACTGACCACCCGAAAAAACCTCTATGTTGTAATGTGAATTAAAATATGATTTATCCTGTAAAGTGAAACAATACATATGGAGCAATCTCCTTTCCTCGTGTAATAGATGGATGCTAACTAAAGACATGCAGGTTTCCATCTGGGTATTCACCTGGCGTTGCCCAGCAGCAGTGTGCCACCTTGGGGGTTGGTTGGAGCAACTAAGAAAAGCAAATAATATTCTAAATCCGGCATCTATGTGCACAGGAAAAATCCCAGCCTGACACTGGGATTTCTGCCACAGATTTGCTGTGGATATGCTGGAGGTGTACAACAGATTGTCACCAGGATTAACGCCAGGGTCAACTAATACATAGTCGGTGGAGATTAGAAGCACACATCTGATTCCTATAGTGCATATTTCTTATAGTGCACATAAATTCAGCTGCGACTTAGACCCTAGAAAAATCTCATAAGCAGGATATATTTCAGTGCTGTAATTACTTTTGAAACTTGCTTTATTCTACATTTAAATGAGCGGGCTTTGGTGCACCCTTAGGGTCTGTTCGCACGGGAGAATAGAGGTGCAGATTATCTGCTGCTTGCAATCCGCACCAAACACGTGGCCTTCCGCTGTCAGCTGGTGCGTTTTTATCTGATGCGGCTATGGTGCTTTTGGCTATTGACTTTTCTATGACTCTGACATATTGCAGATTTTTCTGCACTAAAATACGCAGCGTATCTGCCGTAGAACAATAACGCACCATGGGGACAGCATGCGGTGCAAGATTATTATTATAATGTGCTTTAACACTTATGTCAACATGTGTCCTGAGACTGTCCAAGCGCCCTGGACACATGCTGAGGTCATAAATGGCCAAATTTGTGTTTTATGCCTATAAATCTGCAAAGCCGGTAATTGTCGGCTTTACAGTTTCATTTCTAAACTCCTGCGGCTCCTGTCAGTGAACAGCGGTAATGTACTGTCCAGGGTCCTGAGTGCTGAAGCAATCAGCATAGGCAAACTACTGTGCTGAAGACTTAGCTGTTCAGGACCCTGGACAGCATACATTACCACTGTTCACTGACAGGAGCCGCAGGAGTTTAGAAATGAAACTGTAAACTGTAAGGGTGGTTAAATAGAGAGAAAGACAGACTTAGACCCCGAAAGACTATCAGGAAGGAACATCTAGAGACTCCATAGGGGTACCCTGAACTGACAACTAGTACCCATAAAACCAGACTGCACCGTGTTCTCTATAACATCTGCCGTTACCAGTAAAGTGGAGTTGAAGTTGAATCGGTCTCTGTCTTTCTTCTTGCCGGCGCCCGGAGGGCCTGAGCATCATCATCTTATCTGGAGGGGTAACAACAACTACTCCCCTCCTCCCTTCATCCTCCATCACCGCTGCCCTGAGGTAAAAGCTCCACCTTTGGGGAGCTGTACCACACTGAGCTGCACCGTCATCACCTCAGCGGCCGGCCTGCAGCGCCGGTATCCAAATTACCGGGATTCACAGGTGGCATCACATACTCTCTTTATCCCTGTAAATATCCCCCATCTAACAAATGACAGCCAGGGCACGGAACCAGGAACCCGACCACACGTGATTTCCCAGTCACCGCCATCAATCCATCCCAGTGTCCGAGTACAACTCTCCCTGTGCTCATCACACACATACCCTTTAGGGCAAAATACACATCGTGCGCACATACCCTTAAGGTATGTGTATTTTGCTGCGTACTTGGTGCATATAAGCAGCAGATCTGCACTAAATAAGCAGCAGCATGTTTTGGCAGCAACATTTTGGGGATTTGAGAAGTGTTGTCCAAACGGTGTGGGGGGTTTTTGCAGCGGATATGCTGCATATTTTGGTGCGGAAACATCTGCAGCATGTCAATTCTTCATGCAGATACACTGCAAATTTGACCACAAAAATGCTGAGTCATAGAAAAGTCTATGGAAAAAAGCACCATACACACAGCAGATAAAAACGCACCATTGACACAGCCATGTCTTTGGCACAGATTTTTCTGCAGGGGAAGATTTCATGCAGCAGAAAATCCATACCACTATTCTCCAGTGCACACATAGCCTTAGTGTTAGTGTGGCCAAGAGCGCTAGGCACCTTTCAATCAGGGCTGTGGCGTCGGTAAACCAAACCATCGACTCCGATTCCATCTCCGACTCCCTCATATACGGCTCATGTGTAAGTGATACATTTATTGTAGTACAATAGAACATCAGGCTTTTAGTCATTATTATAATACAATAATCAAGCTATTTAGATAAAATATTATAATAATTAATAATAATAATATTCATCATATATTGCATTGAACTACTGTACCCAATTTATTATATATTTTAGGAGTCGGGGTCAGTCCATTTTCTACCGACTCCACCAAAATGGACACCGACTATGACTCTGAATCCACTGCCCTCAATTTGCATCCTGAGCAGTTGCCCTGATTGTGCCTGCTTGGCCAGTGTAAGCGCTGCATGAACCCTAACCACAGCCCTGCTCACGGACTGTGAAGGAGTCAGCAATAACAGTGGAGGGGGCAAGTCCCCTTTCATCATCTCTCCATATGCTGATACACTCAGAGGTGAAGCAAGAGGGGTAGACAATCAGGTACATGTTCCTCCTGTGCATCCCACAATAGGTAATTAGTGCTGACTTTGGCCTATTCTGTGATGCACTGATCTAACTGATCCTTTCAAAAGCCTCAACCAACACCTCTGGGTGTAGGCACAATGTCTACTGTTAGGAAGGGGTGATGAAACAACGCACTATTACTTTATAGACAGTGTGCCCAGACAATGCCAGGTTCAGGAGGCGCTCACTCTGACCAAGCAAGAACAGTCAATCAGTCAGTGGAACTGCTCAGTTTACAAAATGAAATTAAGGGGTGTAAAGATGTACCCGAGCTCTTAGCCGTGACAAGGGTGCAGTGAAGATCCTTTGTTTGCATACGGAATAAAACATAGAAATATTAATATTTAAAATACATTTCAGCAATAAGATCTATACTGCTTATATAATTTTTATAAAGGTTCAATGGCATATATAACTATTGGATTTCAGGGGGTGACAGACTACCTGTACATACTGTTTGTACATTTCTATACAATATACAGTAGGTGGGTTGTAGAAATCCCATTCAAATGCTTGCGTTCAAATTTGATACAAATTTTGGTTATAATCTACGTCAAATCTACAGAAAGTAACAGATGTGCGGGCAAAAAAGATGATGAACCAACTACCACAATATAGCTCTAAGCATCCTGTTAGAGCGCCCTCCGGTGGGCATGGATGAACCTTTGTATTTTTCAGGTTTACACTACTTGTGAGGGATATGCTTCACTTACACAACATCCCTTTATAGCCAAACACAATGCATTATCTTGCATCTCCTGGACCAACTGCTGCAATGTCCGCTGCCTTGCTATACCCACCTGGTGCTGCCAGGGTGTGAGGCAGCACATGTCCTATGGGTGAGGGGCACGGCCACTGTGATAGCATTGTTATGACTGCTCATATTCTGCCACAAAGGTGCCTACAAATCTAGAAAAATTGTAGAAGGCTCCATAACGATGAATGACTAGACAACTGACACACCATGCACTTCTCCTGCCCCAAGTCAATGCCCACCTATGGCACAATTACAAAAAGATTCTCTTTTTGTGCTACAATTATGATGACGTTATCACCCAGGTGCGAATAAAGGTGAACTGACCATAGTCAGCAATGATAATCCCAATGGACAAATCAGGCTATTCTCACATCCAGGCTACAAGCCACCACCTAGTCTAACCCTAGGCTATGCCATGGTGTGCCAATCACTGTGTGCCAGTCACAGTGTGCCAATCATGGTATGCAAGTCATGGTGTGCCAATCACAGTGTGCCAGTCACAGTGTGCCATTCATAGTGTGCCAGTCACAGTGTGCCAATCACGGTGTGCCAATCAGTGTGCCAATTACTGTATGCCAATCACTGTGTGCCAATCACTGTGTGCCAATATGCAAACAGAGTTTGTGGAGCCTCGGTTAGGAGTCTCAAACAAAGGACTAGCCAGATATCCTTCACAGTGTGCCAATCACAGTGTGCCAGTCACGGTGTGCCAGTCACAGTGTGCCAATCATGGTGTGGGGTGTGGATAACCATAATAATAATAATAATAATAATAATAATAATAATAATAATATTACCACATCCAGATGCTGCCATGTAGTGTTGTCCATGAGAGGACAGTGACAGCCTGTGACCAATTCATGGTGATATCAGGCCACTTCTGCCAGTGGCAGGTGGCTGGGGCATGTGTATCCTGCTGCAGGTGAGAGGTCAGGAGATGGAGGAGATGCTGCCATAGTGACAGCAGACATGTAGCCATCCTCCTCAGTGGGGCATCCTGCCAGTGTCACCACAGATGCTGTATCAGTACCAGGCCTGTGCAGGATAATATGATCAATGAGCATCAATATGCCCTGCCTCACCCACTGTCCGTATATGATGGGTATGGCGGGCACAGGCTGAGGGCAGGAGACAGGTGCAGGCGATACTCACTGCGGGCAGAGATGACAGCTCAGCGGCCCGGTGTAATGACGAAGCTCACAGACTCCCAGTGATGCCGGCAGCCCTCAGTGATGATAATCCTCCGAGTCCTCCTCCTCCTCCTGCTGCTGCTCGGAGATGGGCGGGGGATGGGAGAGGAGGGCCGCCGTGTGGAGGATATACTGGGCACCACTGAACTACACTCTCCACCACTACACACACTACCATGCCTGCACTCAGAACCTTATCACACCCATCTCTGTGGCACTTATATCTGACTCCATATTACCTCCCTCTGTGTAGGGCTGTCATGGTGTCCTTCTGTCACCCAGGATCGACCACCTGACAATGTCCCTCAGTCAGACATCTAATACTGACTCTCCATATAATGGAGGTCACTTACCCATGAGGTCACTATGTGTGTACACGACGACGAAGCAGAAACTCCTTCCGTAAACACTACTAAGGGTGCGTGCACACGATCAGGAAACACAGCGTTTTGGACGCAGCGTCTTTGCGCTGCGTCCAAAACGCTGCGTAGTACAGTACAGGCATAGTGGATGGGATTTCAAGAAATCCCATCCTCACTATGTGTAACCCGCCAGCAGCGTCTTTGGAGCTGCGGTGCGGGTTGCCGGCATTCCGCTCCTCCGCAGCATGTTCATTTCATGCTGCGGAGTCGGAAGCGGCTGCCACAGAGAGACTGTATGGAGAAGCCGCCCCGCACCCGCCGCACATGGTGAGTACAGGGCGGCTGCGGCCCCTCCGCGGCTTTCCTCAGGTCCAGAGGAGCTGCGTCCAACACGCAGCTCCTCCGGACCATGTGCACATACCCATAGGCCCCTTTTACACTAGCGTTTTTCTCTGGACCCGGACAAAAAACAGCATGTGCCGCCTAGCAGCCACACTTGCGGTACACTTGCGGCAAGCCCCATGCATTGTCTATGGGGATTGCAGCAAATGCGGTATAGCCGCGCTGCTGACCACAGTTTTTTTCCCGGCCCCAACTGCTGCAAGTGCTGGACCTGTGGCTGTACCGCACTTGCCGCACCTGCCGCAAGCCCCATAGACAATGCATTGGGCTTGCCACAAGTGCGGCCGTTAGGCGACAGATTTGGTAAATCTGCCACATCTGCCGCAATTTGACAAAAATGCTAGTGTGAAAGGGGCCTTAGGCCACTTGCACATCAGCGTTTTTAGCTGAATGCGGCAGATCCGGCAGATTTATCGCATCAGCCGCCTAACGGCCGCACTTGCGGCAGACCCCATGCATTGTCTATGGGGCTTACGGTCGTGTGCGGCAAGTGCGGTTTCACCGGATACGGCAGATCCGGGACTTGAGGCGGCTAACCGTGTTTTTTTCGCGGCTGCAAGTGCCGGATTTGCAGGATCGCGTCAAAACCGCAATTGCTGCAAACCCCATAGAGAATGAATGGGGGCTTGCCGCAAGTGTATGTGGCGCCCCTGCGTACAGGAGGCCACAGAAGGGAACTGCAGCCAGGCAGGTAGGACAATTGTTAAACACTAACACCCTCACAGCCCACACAACCCACGTGTCAGAGAGGTTACGTCCAGCCCTGAGGTTAGACACTATATGAGACCAGAGGGGTGGTGGACGAGGGTAGTGGGTTGGGCACACCAGAGGTCAGGTGACTGACAGTATATAGAGAGGGGGAGGAGTGAAGGAAGACAGTAGGCTGAAGTAGCTGAGATGTAAAGACAGAAAGACACACACTGCCTGGAAGAGTGAAGACTGACGGAGCGCAGAATCTGTACTGAGCCAGTGCGAGCCAGAGGAGAGAGAAATCCCATCCCGAGAGTCAGATCCCCAGGAGTGTGAGAGAGCCGAGAGGGACGGTGTAACCCGGGGCCCTAGACAGCAGCTGAAGCAACCTGTTGCAGGTGGAGAAGCCCTCCTAGAATATTGAAGGAAACATAAAGGAAGGAGCCTGGCAGAGCCTCATGCTAGAGGACTGTTGGAGGCTGGGCTAAAGTAGAGTGTCGGCTCTAAAGGGGACCGTAGTTTACCCGGCATCCCCAGACAATACGACGGGGGGTCTGAGTTCCAGGCTGAGATCCCTACCCTAAAGGACAGGCAGCTAAGTGACGTACTAGGACTCACAGAAGCCCGACTCACCGCCATACTGTCCGGTGTCGCACAACACAGAGAAAGAGAAGCAATAGCCCTGAAAGGGACACTTAAAGACTGTGTGAGGGGTCACAGGAGGAAGGAGCCTGGCTGCAGGGGAGAAGGGAACCCGGAAAGGGAGAAAGCAACCGTGTACCGAGAACTGTGTAACAACTGCAAATAACTTGTAAGCTGACTAAAAGACCTTGAGTAAAGCCTTGGAAAACCCTGCATCGCCTCTCTTGTCAGTCTCTAGCTGCAGACCATTCCTCCCTACAGATACAGCCTGTCAGCAGCAGCCAGGAGGAGAGATCCCTGCAGCCTGCAAAGTAAGTGTGCTCAAACTACACACACAATAGACTTTAACCCTTGCTGCCCCGGGGGATACAGTTCTCCCCACTGGAAATATACCATCCCCGCTGCCATTCCATCACCCCCGGAGGTTCTGCAGCAGCGGCGGCCCCATCACTGGCCGCACCAAGTGGGTGGCGTCACCCGTGACAATCTCCCTTGTAAATAAATCCCCCCTTTTATTGTGAGGGCCCAGGGACACGGTCCGGACCAGGCCACCAGTGACATCCCCAGCAGCAGATCGGTCCGGTACCGAGTACCCCAGTCCCGCCTGGGGCTCCACATGTACCACAAGTGCGACCGAAAGGCGGCAGATGCGGTATATCTGCCGGATCCAGACAGAACCGCTGATGTGAAAGGGGCCCAATTTGTGTATTCTAGTCGTTTTTTGTTCTGAAGCATTTTTGTTAGAGTTTTTCTGAAGCATTTGTAAATGTTTTTAGTGGGTGATTTTCTCACTTTTTTTAATCTTTGTGCACATATCCAAGGAAGTCCAAAGGCCTGTTCGCACGATACATATATTATTGCGTATGTAGTGCAGATCCACACTAAGTTTACAGCAACGTGTTTTCCCAGCAAAGTCTATGGGATTTGTGAAGACCTGTCCGCATGGTGTGTTTTTTTTGTACTGCAGATATGATGCGTATTTTAGTGCAGAAAAATCTGCAATATGTCAATTCTTCATGTAGATATGCTGCAGATTTGACCACAAAAATGCAGTCATAGAAAAGTCAATGGCAAAAAGCACCATACCCACAGCAGATAAAAACGCACCGTGTGGACAGCCATGTGTTTGGTGCAGAGTTCTGACACTAGGTGCAGATTTTTGAAGTCAAAGATCTGCGCCATCAACTCAGAGTGTGAACGAGCCCTAACAGTACTTGAGGTATGTACCCACAAAGATTTTTTTGAATAATCTTTCGGAGAAAGACTCTTCCTATTGAAAAACCACCTGCTGTTCATCAGGGCCCCTCACAGTAGTCAGGGCAATCATGCCCTATTGGCGGCCCTGCTGTTCATACTTCAGTATCTGGATCATTTCTATAAATTCAGGTTTTCAAAAGAATCAAACATTCAGAAGAAGTGAGCAGCCAACCTTCAGGAGATTCCTACTATGATTTTGCTCTATACTTTACTATAGAAGTCAATGGGAAGACCACAAAAACGCCACGAGTCTTTTGGACAGTTAGTTTTATTTAGGCACTTTCATGTTCACACCTGCATTTTGTTCATTACTTAACCCCTTCTGACATCCACTGTACATGTACAGTTCAGAGGGAAGTGCGTTACTGAAAACCGCCATACATGGCATGATGATTTTGATGGCTCACAAGCAGGGCAAAATTATCCAATATCTGAGAGTGCCCTCTTTGTCCCTATTAGCACACCGTAGTGTTGATATTTTCGATGGTGACCTCAAGCCAAGTAATGGCCATGCACCCACCCAGCTACAGTGACCAGTAAGGTCCTGCCATAAGCAGGGCCTGACACCCTCTGTCAACGTGAGACTGACAGCTATAATAAGGGGCAAACATATCATTAGTGCAGCCACACAGGGGCCCAGGAACTAAGGGGGCTCATTTCCATCTCCAAATCAGCACACAGCAACTATAATAGACAGAACTATTGTACTGCAAATGTAGTTTGAAAATTCAAGAAAAGAATTAGCTCCAACCATATTTGTCACACATGCGAGAGGGGGGTGTTTTTGTTTTTTAAATTGTATATATTCCTGTTGCTTGTATTGCCATTGTACTGACGATTAAGTGGGCTAGACCCACGAAACACGTCCAGAAGCTCCTCTGGAGAATGTGTGATTTTTAATTTTTTGAAAATAAAAAAACATTTTGTGGCAACGGATTCTACACCTTTATTCTAC
>JARQOC010000003.1:196857797-196915213 GCA_033576535.1 Allobates femoralis | reverse complement strand
CTTACATTTAATGATATTAAACACAATATTTTTCTATAATCTGACATATAAACTGACCACCCGAAAAAACCTCTATGTTGTAATGTGAATTAAAATATGATTTATCCTGTAAAGTTAAACAATACATATGGAGCAATCTCCTTTCCTCATGTAATAGATGGATGCTAACTAAAGACATGCAGGTTTCCATCTGGGTATTCACCTGGCGTTGCCCAGCAGCAGTGTGCCACCTTGGGGGTTGGTTGGAGCAACTAAGAAAAGCAAATAATATTCTAAATCCGGCATCTATGTGCACAGGAAAAATCCCAGCCTGACACTGGGATTTCTGCCACAGATTTGCTGTGGATATGCTGGAGGTGTACAACAGATTGTCACCAGGATTAACGCCAGGGTCAACTAATACATAGTCGGTGGAGATTAGAAGCACGCATCTGATTCCTATAGTGCATATTTCTTATAGTGCACATAAATTCAGCTGCGACTTAGACCCTAGAAAAATCTTATAAGCAGGATATATTTCAGTGCTGTAATTACTTTTGAAACTTGCTTTATTCTACATTTAAATGAGCGGGCTTTGGTGCACCCTTAGGGTCTGTTCGCACGGGAGAATAGAGGTGCAGATTATCTGCTGCGTGCAATCCGCACCAAACACGTCGCCTTCCGCTGTCAGCTGGTGCGTTTTTATCTGATGCGGCTATGGTGCTTTTGGCTATTGACTTTTCTATGACTCTGACATATTGCAGATTTTTCTGCACTAAAATACGCAGCGTATCTGCCGTAGAACAATAACGCACCATGGGGACAGCATGCGATGCAAGATTATTATTATAATGTGCTTTAACACTTATGTCAACATGTGTCCTGAGACTGTCCAAGCGCCCTGGACACATGCTGAGGCCATAAATGGCCAAATTTGTGTTTTATGCCTATAAATCTGCAAAGCCGGTAATTGTCGGCTTTATGGTACCTTTACACGCCGCCACAACAGGATGGATACCAACGGCAACTTCACGTGCACGAGCACGGGCGAACGGTTACCAACGGGAACCGCACCCTCTTTACACGCCGCCACAAGGTGCGCTACGCTACGCTACATCTACAGCTAGCTACATCGCCGGGTGTCGCAAGTAGCCGTCTGTAGCTCAGCGTACCTCATTTACACACCGCAATAACAAGCTAATATGGGCGGACCTGGGGCAGGAGGGACAGCACATAGGCGTGCCACAATTGTGGATTACGAGACGTCCGTACGCTGATAGGACAAAGCAATAATACCAGGATTGGCCAGCCAGCGCAGGAGGCTGATTAATACATGACGCTCGAGCAATTGCGTAGTGTGACTGGTCAGCTCCTTAAATATTCCGCCCTGTGCAGCGACAACCAATCGTAACGCAGGAGCTTCCACCAATGATCGCTGAAGGGGCGTGGTATCCCGGAGCCTGGGTCACGCCTTAGCTACATTCCAGCTACAGCGCAGGGTGTCCAGAGTTCCCTTCTGTTCCTTCTTTACACGCCGATACAGCTCGCTACAATCGGCGATGTAGCCATCTGTTTATGGGCAGTGCACGGATACAGAGGTATCTGTAGCCGGCTGTGTCGTCCCGTCTTCAGACGCCGCTACTACGGGCGATATTGGCGCGACAAGCTACATTTGTAGCCTGTAGCGGGTTGTATCCATCCTGTTGTGGCGGCGTGTAAAGGTACCATTACAGTTTCATTTCTAAACTCCTGTCAGTGAACAGCGGTAATGTACTGTCCAGGGTCCTGAGTGCTGAAGCAATCAGCATAGGCAAACTACTGTGCTGAAGACTTAGCTGTTCAGGACCCTGGACAGCATACATTACCACTGTTCACTGACAGGAGCCGCAGGAGTTTAGAAATGAAACTGTAAACTGTAAGGGTGGTTAAATAGAGAGAAAGACAGACTTAGACCCCGAAAGACTATCAGGAAGGAACATCTAGAGACTCCATAGGGGTACCCTGAACTGACAACTAGTACCCGTAAAACCAGACTGCACCATGTTCTCTATAACATCTGCCGATACCAGTAAAGTGGAGTTGAAGTTGAATCGGTCTCTGTCTTTCTTCTTGCCGGCGCCCGGAGGGCCTGAGCATCATCATCTTATCTGGAGGGGTAACAACAACTACTCCCCTCCTCCCTTCATCCTCCATCACCGCTGCCCTGAGGTAAAAGCTCCACCTTTGGGGAGCTGTACCACACTGAGCTGCACGGTCATCACCTCAGCGGCCGGCCTGCAGCGCCGGTATCCAAATTACCGGGATTCACAGGTGGCATCACATACTCTCTTTATCCCTGTAAATATCCCCCATCTAACAAATGACAGCCAGGGCACGGAACCAGGAACCCGACCACACGTGATTTCCCAGTCACCGCCATCAATCCATCCCAGTGTCCGAGTACCCCTCTCCCTGTGCTCATCACACACATACCCTTAGGGCAAAATACACATCGTGCGCACATACCCTTAAGGTATGTGTATTTTGCTGCGTACTTGGTGCATATAAGCAGCAGATCTGCACTAAATAAGCAGCAGCATGTTTTGGCAGCAACATTTTGGGGATTTGAGAAGTGTTGTCCAAACGGTGTGGGTTTTTTTTTGCAGCGGATATGCTGCATATTTTGGTGCGGAAACATCTGCAGCATGTCAATTCTTCATGCAGATACACTGCAAATTTGACCACAAAAATGCTGAGTCATAGAAAAGTCTATGGCAAAAAGCACCATACCCACAGCAGATAAAAACGCACCATTGGCACAGCCATGTCTTTGGCACAGATTTTTCTGCAGGGGAAGATTTCATGCAGCAGAAAATCCATACCACTATTCTCCAGTGCACACATAGCCTTAGTGTTAGTGTGGCCAAGAGCGCTAGGCACCTTTCAATCAGGGCTGTGGCGTCGGTAAACCAAACCATCGACTCCGATTCCATCTCCGACTCCCTCATACACGGCTCATGTGTAAGTGATACATTTATTGTAGTACAATAGAACATCAGGCTTTTAGTCATTATTATAATACAATAATCAAGCTATTTAGATAGAATATTATAATAATTCATAATAATAATATTCATCATATATTGCATTGAACTACTGTACCCAATTTATTATATATTTTAGGAGTCGGGGTCAGTCCATTTTCTACCGACTCCACCAAAATGGACACCGACTATGACTCTGACTCTAGGACTCTGAATCCACTGCCCTCAATTTGCATCCTGAGCAGTTGCCCTGATTGTGCCTGCTTGGCCAGTGTAAGCGCTGCATGAACCCTAACCGCAGCCCTGCTCACGGACTGTAAAGGAGTCAGCAATAACAGTGGAGGGGGCAAGTCCCCTTTCATCATCTCTCCATATGCTGATACACTCAGAGGTTTACAAGAGGGGTAGACAATCAGGTACATGTTCCTCCTGTGTTCAGTGCATCCCACAATAGGTAATATTGTAATATTAGTGCTGACATTGGCCTATTCTGTGACTGCACTGATCTAACTGATCCTTTCAAAAGCCTCAACCAACACCTCTGGGTGTAGGCAACAATGGCTACTGTTAGGAAGGGGTGATGAAACAACGCACTATTACTTTATACACAGTGTGCCCAGACAATGCCAGGTTCAGGAGGCGCTCACTCTGACCAAGCAAGAACAGTCAATCAGTCAGTGGAACTGCTCAGTTTACAAAATGAAATTGAGGGGTGTAAAGATGTACCCGAGCTCTTAGCCGTGACAAGGGTGCAGTGAAGATCCTTTCTTTGCATATGGAATAAAACATAGAAATATATAATATTTAAAAGACATTTCAGCAATAAGATCTATACTGCTTATATAATTTTTATAAAGGCTCAATGGCATATATAACTATTGGATTTCAGGGGGTGACAGACTACCTGTACATACTGTTTGTACATTTCTATACAATATAGGTGGGTTGTAGAAATCCCATTCAAATGCTTGCGTTCAAATTTGATACAAATTTTGGTTATAATCTACGTCAAATCTACAGAAAGTAACAGATGTGCGGGCAAAAAAGATGATGAACCAACTACCACAATATAGCTCTAAGCATCCTGTTAGAGCGCCCTCCGGTGGGCATGGATGAACCTTTGTATTTTTCAGGTTTACACTACTTGTGAGGGATATGCTTCACTTACACAACATCCCTTTATAGCCAAACACAATGCATTATCTTGCATCTCCTGGACCAACTGCTGCAATGTCGCTGCCTTGCTATACCCACCTGGTGCTGCCAGGGTGTGAGGCAGCACATGTCCTATGGGTGAGGGGCACGGCCACTGTGATAGCATTGTTATGACTGCTCATATTCTCCCAAAAGGTGCTACAATCTAGAAAAATTGTAGAAGGCTACCATAACGATGAATGACTAGACAACTGACACACCATGCACTTCTCCTGCCCCAAGTCAATGCCCACCTATGGCACAATTACAAAAAGATTCTCTTTTTGTGCTACAATTATGATGACGTTATCACCCAGGTGCGAATAAAGGTGAACTGACCATAGTCAGCAATGATAATCCCAATGGACAAATCAGGCTATTCTCACATCCAGGCTACAAGCCACCACCTAGTCTAACCCTAGGCTATGCCATGGTGTGCCAATCACTGTGTGCCAGTCACAGTGTGCCAATCATGGTATGCAAGTCATGGTGTGCCAATCACAGTGTGCCAGTCACAGTGTGCCATTCATAGTGTGCCAGTCACAGTGTGCCAATCACGGTGTGCCAATCAGTGTGCCAATTACTGTATGCCAATCACTGTGTGCCAATCACTGTGTGCCAATATGCAAAAGAGTTTGTGGAGCCTCGGTTAGGAGTCTCAAACAAAGGACTAGCCAGATATCCTTCACAGTGTGCCAATCACAGTGTGCCAGTCACGGTGTGCCAGTCACAGTGTGCCAATCATGGTGTGGGGTGTGGATAACCATATAATAATAATAATAATAATAATAATAATAATAATAATAATAATATTACACATCCAGATGCTGCCATGTAGTGTTGTCCATGAGAGGACAGTGACAGCCTGTGACCAATTCATTGTGATATCAGGCCACTTCTGCAGTGGCAGGTGGCTGGGGCATGTGTATCCTGCTGCAGGTGAGAGGTCAGGAGATGGAGGAGATGCTGCCATAGTGACAGCAGACATGTAGCCATCCTCCTCAGTGGGGCATCCTGCCAGTGTCACCACAGATGCTGTATCAGTACCAGGCCTGTGCAGGATAATATGATCAATGAGCATCAATATGCCCTGCCTCACCCACTGTCCGTATATGATGGGTATGGCGGGCACAGGCTGAGGGCAGGAGACAGGTGCAGGCGATACTCACTGCGGGCAGAGATGACAGCTCAGCGGCCCGGTGTAATGACGAAGCTCACAGTCCCAGTGATGCCGGCAGCCCTCGTGATGATAATCCTCCGAGTCCTCCTCCTCCTCCTGCTGCTGCTCGGAGATGGGCGGGGGATGGGAGAGGAGGGCCGCCGTGTGGAGGATATACTGGGCACCACTGAACTACACTCTCCACCACTACACACACTACCATGCCTGCACTCAGAACCTTATCACCCATCTCTGTGGCACTTATATCTGACTCCATATTACCTCCTCTGTGTAGGGCTGTCATGGTGTCCTTCTGTCACCCAGGATCGACCACCTGACAATGTCCCTCAGTCAGACATCTAATACTGACTCTCCATATAATGGAGGTCACTTACCCATGAGGTCACTATGTGTGTACACGACGACGAAGCAGAAACTCCTTCCGTAAACACTACTAAGGGTGCGTGCACACGATCAGGAAACACAGCGTTTTGGACGCAGCGTCTTTGCGCTGCGTCCAAAACGCTGCGTAGTACAGTACAGGCATAGTGGATGGGATTTCAAGAAATCCCATCCTCACTATGTGTAACCCGCCAGCAGCGTCTTTGGAGCTGCGGTGCGGGTTGCCGGCATTCCGCTCCTCCGCAGCATGTTCATTTCATGCTGCGGAGTCGGAAGCGGCTGCCACAGAGAGACTGTATGGAGAAGCCGCCCCGCACCCGCCGCACATGGTGAGTACAGGGCGGCTGCGGCCCCTCCGCGGCTTTCCTCAGGTCCAGAGGAGCTGCGTCCAACACGCAGCTCCTCCGGACCATGTGCACATACCCATAGGCCCCTTTTACACTAGCGTTTTTCTCTGGACCCGGACAAAAAACAGCATGTGCCGCCTAGCAGCCACACTTGCGGTACACTTGCGGCAAGCCCCATGCATTGTCTATGGGGATTGCAGCAAATGCGGTATAGCCGCGCTGCTGACCACAGTTTTTTTCCCGGCCCCAACTGCTGCAAGTGCTGGACCTGTGGCTGTACCGCACTTGCCGCACCTGCCGCAAGCCCCATAGACAATGCATTGGGCTTGCCACAAGTGCGGCCGTTAGGCGACAGATTGGTAAATCTGCCACATCTGCCGCAATTTGACAAAAATGCTAGTGTGAAAGGGGCCTTAGGCCACTTGCACATCAGCGTTTTTAGCTGAATGCGGCAGATCCGGCAGATTTATCGCATCAGCCGCCTAACGGCCGCACTTGCGGCAGACCCCATGCATTGTCTATGGGGCTTACGGTCGTGTGCGGCAAGTGCGGTTTCACCGGATACGGCAGATCCGGGACTTGAGGCGGCTAACCGTGTTTTTTTTCGCGGCTGCAAGTGCCGGATTTGCAGGATCGCGTCAAAACCGCAATTGCTGCAAACCCCATAGAGAATGAATGGGGGCTTGCCGCAAGTGTATGTGGCGCCCTGCGTACAGGAGGCCACAGAAGGGAACTGCAGCCAGGCAGGTAGGACAATTGTTAAACACTAACACCCTCACAGCCCACACAACCCACGTGTCAGAGAGGTTACGTCCAGCCCTGAGGTTAGACACTATATGAGACCAGAGGGGTGGTGGACGAGGGTAGTGGGTTGGGCACACCAGAGGTCAGGTGACTGACAGTATATAGAGAGGGGGAGGAGTGAAGGAAGACAGTAGGCTGAAGTAGCTGAGATGTAAAGACAGAAAGACACACACTGCCTGGAAGAGTGAAGACTGACGGAGCGCAGAATCTGTACTGAGCCAGTGCGAGCCAGAGGAGAGAGAAATCCCATCCCGAGAGTCAGATCCCCAGGAGTGTGAGAGAGCCGAGAGGGACGGTGTAACCCGGGGCCCTAGACAGCAGCTGAAGCAACCTGTTGCAGGTGGAGAAGCCCTCCTAGAATATTGAAGGAAACATAAAGGAAGGAGCCTGGCAGAGCCTCATGCTAGAGGACTGTTGGAGGCTGGGCTAAAGTAGAGTGTCGGCTCTAAAGGGGACCGTAGTTTACCCGGCATCCCCAGACAATACGACGGGGGGTCTGAGTTCCAGGCTGAGATCCCTACCCTAAAGGACAGGCAGCTAAGTGACGTACTAGGACTCACAGAAGCCCGACTCACCGCCATACTGTCCGGTGTCGCACAACACAGAGAAAGAGAAGCAATAGCCCTGAAAGGGACACTTAAAGACTGTGTGAGGGGTCACAGGAGGAAGGAGCCTGGCTGCAGGGGAGAAGGGAACCCGGAAAGGGAGAAAGCAACCGTGTACCGAGAACTGTGTAACAACTGCAAATAACTTGTAAGCTGACTAAAAGACCTTGAGTAAAGCCTTGGAAAACCCTGCATCGCCTCTCTTGTCAGTCTCTAGCTGCAGACCATTCCTCCCTACAGATACAGCCTGTCAGCAGCAGCCAGGAGGAGAGATCCCTGCAGCCTGCAAAGTAAGTGTGCTCAAACTACACACACAATAGACTTTAACCCTTGCTGCCCCGGGGGATACAGTTCTCCCCACTGGAAATATACCATCCCCGCTGCCATTCCATCACCCCCGGAGGTTCTGCAGCAGCGGCGGCCCCATCACTGGCCGCACCAAGTGGGTGGCGTCACCCGTGACAATCTCCCTTGTAAATAAATCCCCCCTTTTATTGTGAGGGCCCAGGGACACGGTCCGGACCAGGCCACCAGTGACATCCCCAGCAGCAGATCGGTCCGGTACCGAGTACCCCAGTCCCGCCTGGGGCTCCACATGTACCACAAGTGCGACCGAAAGGCGGCAGATGCGGTATATCTGCCGGATCCAGACAGAACCGCTGATGTGAAAGGGGCCCAATTTGTGTATTCTAGTCGTTTTTTGTTCTGAAGCATTTTTGTTAGAGTTTTTCTGAAGCATTTGTAAATGTTTTTGTGGGTGATTTTCTCACTTTTTTTAATCTTTGTGCACATATCCAAGGAAGTCCAAAGGCCTGTTCGCACGATACATATATTATTGCGTATGTAGTGCAGATCCACACTAAGTTTACAGCAACGTGTTTTCCCAGCAAAGTCTATGGGATTTGTGAAGACCTGTCCGCATGGTGTGTTTTTTTTGTACTGCAGATATGATGCGTATTTTAGTGCAGAAAAATCTGCAATATGTCAATTCTTCATGTAGATATGCTGCAGATTTGACCACAAAAATGCAGTCATAGAAAAGTCAATGGCAAAAAGCACCATACCCACAGCAGATAAAAACGCACCGTGTGGACAGCCATGTGTTTGGTGCAGAGTTCTGACACTAGGTGCAGATTTTTGAAGTCAAAGATCTGCGCCATCAACTCAGAGTGTGAACGAGCCCTAACAGTACTTGAGGTATGTACCCACAAAGATTTTTTTGAATAATCTTTCGGAGAAAGACTCTTCCTATTGAAAAACCACCTGCTGTTCATCAGGGCCCCTCACAGTAGTCAGGGCAATCATGCCCTATTGGCGGCCCTGCTGTTCATACTTCAGTATCTGGATCATTTCTATAAATTCAGGTTTTCAAAAGAATCAAACATTCAGAAGAAGTGAGCAGCCAACCTTCAGGAGATTCCTACTATGATTTTGCTCTATACTTTACTATAGAAGTCAATGGGAAGACCACAAAAACGCCACGAGTCTTTTGGACAGTTAGTTTTATTTAGGCACTTTCATGTTCACACCTGCATTTTGTTCATTACTTAACCCCTTCTGACATCCACTGTACATGTACAGTTCAGAGGGAAGTGCGTTACTGAAAACCGCCATACATGGCATGATGATTTTGATGGCTCACAAGCAGGGCAAAATTATCCAATATCTGAGAGTGCCCTCTTTGTCCCTATTAGCACACCGTAGTGTTGATATTTTCGATGGTGACCTCAAGCCAAGTAATGGCCATGCACCCACCCAGCTACAGTGACCAGTAAGGTCCTGCCATAAGCAGGGCCTGACACCCTCTGTCAACGTGAGACTGACAGCTATAATAAGGGGCAAACATATCATTAGTGCAGCCACACAGGGGCCCAGGAACTAAGGGGGCTCATTTCCATCTCCAAATCAGCACACAGCAACTATAATAGACAGAACTATTGTACTGCAAATGTAGTTTGAAAATTCAAGAAAAGAATTAGCTCCAACCATATTTGTCACACATGCGAGAGGGGGGTGTTTTTGTTTTTTAAATTGTATATATTCCTGTTGCTTGTATTGCCATTGTACTGACGATTAAGTGGGCTAGACCCACGAAACACGTCCAGAAGCTCCTCTGGAGAATGTGTGATTTTTAATTTTTTGAAAATAAAAAAACATTTTGTGGCAACGGATTCTACACCTTTATTCTACTGCAAATGTAGTGACCCAGTCCGGACTGTAAATGCCCTGTTCTGTGTTCTTCTGATAACTGGAAATCCCAAGCGCTCTAATTACCAGTCCCTTAGATAATTGCAGTGCTTTTTTTGTGGTGGTACATACCGGTATGCCGTACCGGAAAATCTGAAGACCAGCGGTACATACCGGTAAGGCGTACCGGAAAATCTTAAGAGCAGCACTGACCTGTATCACAGGCTGTGTGTAGTACTAGTAGCACTGCAGTAAGTGAGTTTCCCTCAGCGCCGGAGGACCTGCGATGATGTCACATACATGTGACTCGGGTGGGTGGCGTTTTGCTCAGAGGGAAAGAAGCTGGAAAAGATGGGGGACGACTAATGCTGTGCAGGCTGCAGTGTAGGGTATTTGACAGCACTGACAGTGACTGTGATGAGTGCAGAGGGCGGCAGGCTGTGCAGGGGGAGCGGATGCAGGGGGGATAGAGATCAGGACTAGCAGGGTATGGAGAAATTGAGACAAGGGGGATGGAGGATGGAGAGATCAGGGGATGGAGGATGGAAGGAGCAGGGGGATGGAGGATGAATTGAAAGGACTCGGAGCAAGGGGATGGAGAGACCAGGGGGATGAAGAATGGAGGGAGCAGGAGGATGGAGGGAACAGTTGGATGAAGGATGAAAGGAGCAGGGGAATAGAGGATGGAAGGAGCAGGGGGATGGAGGATGGAGAAACCAGGGGGATGGAGAATGGAGGGAGCGGAGGATGGAGGGAACAGGGGGATGGAGAGATCAGAGGGATTGAGGATGGAGGGCACAGAGGGATGGAGAGATCAGGTGGATGGAGGATTGAGAGACCTGGAGGATGGAGGGATCAGGTGGATGAGAGAGCAGGGGGATGGAGGATGGAGAGACCAGGGGGATGAGGATAGAGACCAAGGGATGGAGGATGGAGAGACCAGGGGGATGGAGAATGGAGGGAGCATGGGGATGGAGGATGGAAGGAGCAGGGGGATGGAGGATGGAGGGAACAGGGGGACAAAGAATGAAAGGAGCAGGGGAATGGTGGATGGAAGAAGCAGTGGGATGGACGATGAAAGGAGTAGGGGGATGGAGGATGGAGAGACCAGGGGGATGGAGAATGGAGGGTGCAGGAGGTTAGAGGGAACAGGGGGATGGAGAGATCAGAAGTGAATGACGAGACGTAGGGCTGACCCTCCCCCACTGCTCAACTCGGCTGGCCTGACAGCCCTCCCCCCCCGCCTCGAAGGTACAAATATTTTTTTACAAAAAAAGCACTGGATAATTGTATGCTCATACTTACACCATCAGGGGCAAACAGACAGTGTCAACTCGATCGTCACTGCAGCTGTTGAAAGACCAGGAGAAACGCTGTAGTTTTCTTCCAAATCTTGTATTAGTTACAATGGAACGATAGGTGAAAAGGAATAATCTGTACAGGGATTGCAGACATGCGTCTTCAGTAATGGCTTCTCTAAACTAAACTGAGGAAGAAGGGAGGAGCACCCTCTACAGAGGCAAACTAAGGGAGAAGGGTAGGGGCAGTCTTAATACAGGCTAAATCTACTTAGGAACAGTAAGAGAATTTTCTGTTTGGAGGAAAAAACATACAATGCAAGAAATAGACATTACAGGCTGTTCCCATTCATGGGACACAACACTCCCCGTCTGAAATCATCCAATTTCACAAGTCCTGTGCGATGTAAGGAGTCGTCTCTGTCCCTCGACTTATAAAACCTGTAATGAGAAGAGCACAAAATGCAAACAAAAATAATGCAGTATTCAAGTCCATACTTGCAGTGAAATGTAGTCCTTGACTGCAAAATGGAAAAAATGAAAAAATAGGAAAATAAGTCCAAGTTCAACAAAACCCATCTTCGGATTGGGGAAGCCGCAAACGTTCCAACTCTTCCACCAACCCAACAGTAGAAGTTCTAGTCTGCAAGGAAAAGTTCCAACTTCAGATGGACACTGACAGTTTTGTGTCCTGGTATGGCAGGGGTAGGAGGAGGTGCACTCCCCGCAGTGGCAGAGTCCAGCAATGAGTTCAGTTCTTGTGACTCCTGCTCGATGAAGCCACCAAGCGATGCACTTGAACATATTGTCAGCCTGCACAACGGCTGACCAGGTTGGAGGGTGTCCAGAGTAATGAGACCTCAACTCACGTGCTGGTACCTTGGACATATGGCTTGTGCTGCAGGTTGATATGAGATCCGTCCCAGATTCTGGTTCCTTTGGCTCAAGTTCACAACTGGCAGTGCTGGGACAAGTATTGTTGTGCAGCCAAATTGGGAGTGATGGCTGCAAGCTATGGTCAAGATTGAGTGTTGACCAGAGTCCTATTCTCCACTCAGCTAATTGCAAGTCAGTGGAGGTGAGATACCACTGTTCAGGTGTGGCACCCTTGGCTTTAACTGCTTGCGCAGCAGCACAAAGTTCAGGACCTGGTAGAGAGTACGCAGGTTTTGAAGTAAACCTGACCTTGTCCAGGGTGAATCTACGGTGTACCCTGTTGCCGGTCTCTGAGGTGTTCAGAGAGCTTCTGCAGCTGTAGCCTTTGTAGATGCGTTGTAGGAAATGTAGGCTTGTATCCTGATGACAATTGGAAAAGTCTTTAGAGAACTGCAGGACTTGGAGTTGCTGTATGGCCTTTAAAAACTTTTCCCAGTCTCCCACCTGTGTTGCCTCTGAGATGGTGACGTAGTGTATATGTCGATGCTCTCGATAGCAAGCTGTCTCAGCAGTACCATTTTGAACTGCGATGGGTGTTGTGAGGTAGTGGCGTTGACTGGCAAGACGGGAGGCAGTGACCCAGGCTCTTGTTCACACAAAAACAGGTTTATTTACAAAGTTCAATTCGTTACAGACCTCCGGGTTTCGGGATGCAGCCAGTAAAACCTTGTACAATTGCAACACAGTCTGCTATGAGGTCTGTACCTCTGCCAGGTTCTGTCTTGGACGGGACCACGAGCGAAGGCCAAGACCACACAGCTAGGCCGTGTTTTGTCAGCACACAACCTGCTCTCTCAGCTCCCGCTCATTAGCCTCTTTGGCTTCAACTGAGACAACCCCCTGTGTTGCACCTCACGTTTAAACACATGCCTGGACATGAAAGAAAAAGGGGGAAGGGGAACAAGAGGCGCAATAGTGCCTTATCACTTAGACACTTATAGTACGGTGGTATAAAGGAACCACTCACCTATTTCAGTTGTGCGACCCACAACTGGTATACAGACATATAGTGTTTTATCCGGATGGCTGCTGCTGGACTCCCACCGACCACTTGCACGTGGAATCACACAGTAAAAAATGGGAAAGGAAACGGTGTTCACCAGTCCGCGCTGCCAGGATCCACTTATTCCAGGGAAGAAACTCACGATCAGATGTGATATGATCAAATCCTTTATTGCATCCAACGCGTTTCAACGCCTTTCCTGGCGTCTCTGAGGAAGACGCCAGGAAAGGCGTTGAAACGCGTTGGATGCAATAAAGGATTTGATCATATCACATCTGATCGTGAGTTTCTTCCCTGGAATAAGTGGATCCTGGCAGCGCGGACTGGTGAACACCGTTTCCTTTCCCATTTTTTAATGCCTGGACATGGGAATTCTCCAAGACCCGGAGTGGAGGGGTCTTATAGGGATATGGAGCACAGTCTGGGAGACACATAACTGCTGTCATAGATCTCCCCTGCCACTGTCTCACATACCCACCCCTCTGTTCAAGCTTGTGGGGTTGAACACCAGTCACCATACAAGGGCCCCTAGACAGGGCATCTGCATTGCCCTGCAACCTCCCTGCCCCGTGTTCCAGAGTAAACCGGTAGTTCTGCAGGGAGAGGAACCACTGGGTGACCCTAGCATTCTGCTCCTTGGCAGTCTGCATCCAGACCAATGGGGAGTGGTCCTTCACCAAGCGAAACTGTTTCCCCAACAGGCAATAGTTCAGGGATTCCAAGGCCCACTTAATGGCCAGGCACTCTTTTTCCACTACACTATAATTCCTCTCCAGGGGGGTCAGTTTCCTACTCAAGTAGGGGATGGGGTGTTACTCTCCATTAACCAACTGGGACAGTACCGCTCCCAGCTCGACCCTAGAGGCGTCCGTCTGCACGATAAACTCCTTCCGAAAGTGGGGATTGGTGAGAACGGGTTGTCCGCACAAGACTCCCTTCAAGGCCAGGAAGGAGTCCTCGGCCCTCGGATTCCAGCACACTATGACGTACTTCTTTCCTTTCAGAGGATCTGTCAACGGGGTCGACAGTCCAGTAAAATTGGGGACGAACCGCCGGTAGTACCCTACGATGCCCAGAAAAGCCCTAACCTGCTTTGAGGTAAGGGGTCGAGGCCATTTCTGGATTGCCTCGATTTTATTGACTTGGGGCTTGATTACCCCTTGGCCTATCACGCACCCCAAGTAGCAGGCTTCTGTGAGTCCCAATGCGCATTTTTTTGGATTGTCTGTCAGACCGGCAGTTCTAAGTGAATCCACCACCGCTTGTACCTGAACCAAGTGGGTCTGCCACTTGGTGCTATAAATTATGATGTCATCCAGGTACGCTGATGCATATGCCTGATGTGGTTCCAACACTATGTCAATCAGCCTCTGGAACGTGGCCGGGTCGCCATGTAACCCAAAAGGCAAGACAATGTAGTGTTAGAGACCCTCATGTGTAACAAAGCGGTCTTTTCCTTTGCTGACTCTGTCAGTAGCACCTGCCAGTAGCCCTTGGTCAGATCGAGCGTTGTGAAATACCGTGCTTGTCCAAGCCTCTCAATCAGCTGGTCCACCCTGGCCATGGGTTAAAGATCAAATTTAAACAGTTTGTTTAACCTCCTGAAGTTGTTACAAAACCGTAGCAATACGTCAGGCTTTGGGATCAGTACAATGGGACTGACCCATTCGCTCCTGGACTTCTCAATCACCCCCAGGTGGAACATTTTTTTCACCTCCTCCAAGATGGCTTGCCTCCGAGCCTCTGGTACCCGGTATGGCTTCATGCGTGAGGCTCGGTGACAATGTTGTGTTGGATGATGGAGGTCCTGCCTGGCAGGTCTGAGAAGACATCCAGGTTCTGCTGTACCAAACTTCGGGCCTCCCGACACTGCTGTTTTGTGAGAGTGTCCCCTATCGTCACTCCTGTCTCATCCTCTCCGGATGCCACTGTAACAGGGGGTGGGCGACCTGGAGGGGTTAGGTCCGGGGGTAGAACAGCTACCATACTTTCCCTGTCTTTCCAGGGTTTCAACAGGTTTATATGGTAGATCTGTTCCAGCTTTCTCCTACTTGGTTGAATCACCTTGCAGTTTACCACCCCAACCTTTTCTCAGATTTCATAGGGGCCCTGCCACTTAGCTGAGAACTTGCTTTCTGCGGTGGGGATCAACACTAACACGCGATCACCCGGGTTAAAAGACCTGACGGTGGCCTGTCTATTGTACTAGCACGTTAAGCTGCCTGGGCATCTTGCAGATGTTCCTTCACAATCGGCATTACAGCAGCAATTCAGTCCTGCCTACCCATGATGTGCCCAATTACGCTTTTATGGGGGGTGGGCTCCTGCTCCCTTGTTTCCTTAGCTACATCCAGCAGCCCCCGAGGATGTCGGCCATACAACAATTCAAATGGCGGAAACCCCGTTGACGACTGCGGCACTTTCCGGATAGTGAACATTAAATAAGGGAGCAACATAACCCAGTCCTTCCCATACTTGGAGACCACCCTTTTGAGCATAGATTTCAGGGTTTTATTAAACTGCTCCACCAGACCATCAGTTTGAGGGTGGTATACCGACATACGCAGCTGCTTAATCTGGAGATGTTTGCACAGCTCCCTGGTGACCTTGGACATGAATAGGGTCCCCTGATCCTTAAGGATCTCCTTGGGTAACCCCACCTGACAGAACACAGCAAACAACTCCCAAGCAATAAGCTTAGCTGCAGTAGCACTATGTCTGAGGGGTATCACCTCTGGATAATGGGTGGCGTAATCTACTATTACCAGGATATGTTGATGCATCCGGGCAGACTTTACTATTGGTCCTACCAGATCCATGGCTATTCGCTCAAAAGGTACCTATAGAATAGGCAAAGGTACCAAAGGACTGTGGAAATGAGCCACAGGTGCGGTTAGTTGACATTCCGGGCAGGATTTGCAGAACCTTTTTACCTCCCCGACGACCCCGGACCAAAAAAAAAGCTGCAAAAGTCGTTTTTACGTTTTTTTAACCCCCAGGTGGCTGCTCATTAAGTGTTTATAAGCCAACTCTAGAGCCTGCCAGCGATATGGCTGTGGAACTAACAGCTGCTCCATTATGTCACCTCATATTTTATCCACCTGATAAAGTAAATATCGCTTGAGGGCGAAATGGGGATAACTTACCTTGGTGTTGAGCATTTGCACCACCCCATCAATCACTACCACCCTACTTTGGGCATGTACCAATGTAGGATCCATTACCTCTAGGGAAGACTTGTTAGGGGTCACCAATATAGGGACAGAGTGTGAACCGATGGCAGGTATCCCAGACTCGGGATGTTCGGGCTCAGGCCAAGGACCGTCCATTACCTGAGGAGGATTGGAATGCTTCCTGACTAGAGTCTAGAAAAGAGGCAATTTTCATCCCCCCCAGGTCATGTTGCACCTGTCCACACGGGGTAGTGATGGTGAACACCTCTGTAGGATATTCCCAGAGGTCCCCATGGATACAGAGTAACCCCACTGTACAACCGGTGGGTTTTATCCCAGGGCCCAGGGATGCATGTACGATGGTCACTAAGCTCCCTGAATCCCACAAGCTCGTCACTGGGTACCCATTAACCTGCACTTGGCACAAATGTGGTTCAGTCTAAGGATTAACAATGTCCACCGTGCACACAGTCTGGGCATACATTGATCCCCGGTGGGTATACCCACAGTCCATGGGCTCGGTGGTGAGTGAACACTGGGTCCCTGTATGCCCCAGAACTTGTCATCGCCAACACCTCATTGTGGGGGTGCCGTTTAGGGAACATTGGCTTTCGGCCCTCTTTAAGGTGGAGTGTGGTCTCGACTGGGTCTGGGGTGGAGTCCAACACAGGACCAGGTTGGGAGTCTTTTACCGCGGGCCTGGTGGATGTAGACCGACGGGCCGCACACAAAGTCCCAGTGTCCCGGATCAAGTCCTGTGTAACCATATGTCGCTCCACCAGACACACTAATTGGTCAAGGGTACTCAGGTCACCTTGTCCCACCCACCGTTGAATGGGGACGGGTAGAGTGCGCACAAACCAGTCAACTACCACCCTCTCTATCATTTGCGTGGGGCTCAGGGTCTCCGGCTGCAGCCATTTCTTTACCAGGTGCAATAAGTCATAAGCCTGAAACGGACAGGTTTACCCTCCTCAAAGGTCCACTGGCTTACCCGTTGAGCCCTTACTTATATATTATCCCCCAGTAGGGCCAGGATCTCACCTTTCAGAGACCCGTAGTTCAAGGTGTCCTCTGTGCAGGGGTCCAGCTAAGCTTTTTGGGGCTCTCCCATTAAATATGGCGCTAACACCTCCGCCCATTGCTCCGGCAGCAGTTTCTCCCACTCTGTGACCCTCTCGAAAACTGCCAGGAACACTTCCCCATCATCTCCTGGGATCATCTTTTGCATGGCTTGCCTTATCGCTTTCCAGACACCGCTGTTATTGCCTTGTCCAGGGGATGAGCCGTTGCTGCTGATGCTTAAAAGACTGTAGCAGGTGTGCATTGGTCTGTTACTGTTGTACATTAGCCTGAGCCAACTGCTTTAAAATATTCTCAATGGTAGCTGCAGGTTTATACCGGAGAGTAACAGGTTTAAGCACGGACATGTGTGACCTGGGTATGCCTCGTGCCGACGCCCTCACAGCCACTCAGGACTTCAGGAACCCACTGAGTCCTAGCACAATTCCCGCATTCTCCATCATATGTGAGGTAGCGGCGTTGGCTGGCAAGACGGGAGGCAGTGACCCAGGCTCTTGTTCAGACAACAACACGGTTTATTTACAAAGTTCAATTCATTACAGACCTCCGGGTTCTGGGACGCAGCCAGTGCAACCTTATACAATTGCAACACAGTCTGCTATGAGCTCTGTACCTCTGCCAGGTTCTGTCTTGGACGGGACCACGAGCGAGGGCCAATACCACACAGCTAGGCTGTGTTTTGTCAGCACACAACCTGCTCTCTCAGCTCCCGCTCATTAGCCTCTTTGACTTCAACTGAGACCACACCCTGTGTTGCAGCTCACTTTTTTGGTTAAATTTGTTTTTATTAGGTATCAATAAGAATTTAAGCATAACAAACATTAGTATAAATGTTATATTACCAATATATAAAGTAACATAAACGAGGAACATCAATCAATGTATAAGAACATTGAAACATAGTGATCCATATAACAAGGTAGACCCCATATACTATTTATATGGAAAATTTTTAATTTGTTATCTTCTTCAAATGTCGGGGGTATTACCCTGGTGGTAACAACGTTCGTGTTCCTCTATAGAGGAAGACTTACACATATCCATTAAGAAGGGAAAGAGAGAAAGGGAGAGCAGGGAAGCAGCTCACTTTTAAACCCATGCTTGGACATGGGGATTCTCCAAGACCTGGAGTGGAGGGGTCTTATAGGAATATGGAGCACATTCTGGGAGACACATAATGGCTGTCATAGATCACCCAGGCCACTGTCTCACAGTGTCTTGAACCCAAGAGGACCATGGATGCTGTTTTCAATAGGTGAGACTCCTCGTTTTGTAGTAAGTTCATTACAGGGTGAAGCTTGGAAGGTGAACATGTCTTGTTCAACATCCGGTGGTGTGCTGAGATTGCTGTGTGCTGAGGTTGCGTTGCATGGGAGAACACTTACCTCCGGTAAGAGATAGACAATTGAGGAAGAGCTTTCATCTTGAGCACTGAAGTCTAGCACGGCCTCGACTTGACCAAGCTTGCGATGTAGATAGGCTTCACAGGTTGGGAACTTTGCAGTTGCTTGCTGCGAATCCCTTGGCAACTCAGTCTTTTCAGTAAGAGAGGGTGAGGGAGCTACGCAGCTGTTGTAGGTTCAGCAGGATTGATGCTCATGACCCTGATCACCTTGCCTTCCTCTCTAGGTGGTGAGTCATTGACCTGGTTTGCAGGGTAGAGTGCTGTTGACTCGAGGTTGTCATCTTGAAGACGAAGCAGGTTTGGGTTGTCAGGTGGTTGTTGTGACCACCTAGTGTTGTTTGGCTTCTCCTTTACCCGGTAGTGATGTGGGTATGGCAGGAGACACACATCTTGGTCGTCTGACATGATGAGAATTCTGAAGGAGGAGATGTAGTTTGAGTTCCTGAATTGGTCGCCACAGACGTTGCCAATGACGACCCAGCCTAAGTCCAGGCGCAGAGCGAACAGAGCATCGGGTGGTCCATTGATTAGTTGATGCACCTTATTCAGCCGTAGGATGTCTCTGCCTAGGAGAGATAAGATGTCTGCCTTGTTGCCCAGGGTCGGTATCTCGGTGGCCATGGACCTGAGGTGAGGATGGTGAAGAGCAGCTTCTGACGTTGGGATTTCTTCCCTGTTGAAGGGTATTTGATTGCACTCTAAAGGCCCAGTTACACACACAGATAATTGTGCAGACATTGTTTGCAGATCTCTGGTTGCAGTGAAATCATGGACACATTGTTACATTTGTACAAGGCAACAAAATGTAATAATGTGTCCATGATTTCACTGCAACCAGAGATCTGTGAACAATCTCTGCACAATTATCTGTGTGTGTAACTGGGCCTTAAGAGTGCGGGAAGTGGTATCTCCTTGGAGCTGAAGAGAGAAGTTATTATGACGCTGCTGGCGTTTCTTCCAGTGGCTTCTGTCACACCGCTGCAGGTACCCAAGTTGTAGGAGTAGGTGTTTCCCTTTAAGCCGAGCAAGTCAAAGAGTTCTGACCTGGCCAGTGATTTGTTGCTCTGTTCGTCCAGGCTGACGTACACCTTGACTGCCTCATTTGGATGACCTTCGGGATACACCTTTGCCAGGAAAATCTTCGCACAGGACTTGTCCCGAAGACCTTCTCCGCAAACCTTGCTGCAGGATGAAGATACCGCAAGATGGTTTGTTGCTTTGTCTGTACTCTCCCTGCCATGGCCTGTGGTGGAAGAAGGTGTAGACATAGAGTCGGGTTGTGATGGATGTAGCGCTTGTATGTGGTCTTCGCTGTTGCACTCCAGACACTTAATGGCGGTGACACTGTCCTTAGCAAGGTGTTCGGTAGAGCCACAGCACCTGAAGCATATTCCAAACTTTCTTAAGAGTGCCTTCCGTTCTTCAGGTTGTTTCTTCCTGAAGCCGATACATTTCTTCAGGAGATGCGGCAGTTTGTGAATAGGACACTGGCGGGTCAAGTCTTCTACCTTTTCACCTTCACTGTCTGGCACTGATGTCGGTGAAGGTAGAACTTTGGTCTTTTTTGCAGACACTGGACCGCTGTGATTTCTGTCAAGAGAGCGTGAACTCTCGTACTTAGGAGATGACGCAGAGCCACTCGGTTCTTCATAACAGAAGCTGGGGTCATTTTTGCACGCTGCAATCTTCTTGATGAAGTCACAGAAGAGGAAGAATGGCAGGAGGGAGACTTGGTATTGTCTCTTGTAGTTTGACCCTCGTGTGGTCCACTTTTCTTGGACATTGTAAGGCAACTGGCGACAATGGGTTTCACCCCACGAGCGGTTTCCAGGCAGCTAAGGCCAGGTATATGTATGTCTGTCTTGGCCAGCTGGAGCTCGGACAGCAGGTCGCTGAGTTCCTGGTACTTTGAAGTATACTTGCCACATTTATTGCGAAAGTCATATAGTTGTTTGAGCAGAGCATCATCATTAGCTTCAGGACTGCCAAACCTTTCTCTAGTCTGTCCCATGCGGTTGCAAAACTGGTCTTTGTGTCACTGATGTAAACAGATCTGAGCCTCTTTATTCTCTTCATATACCGTGGGCTTAGCCATCTGAGCAGCAGATCCAGCATTTCAGCAGCAGTAATGCCAAGATCACTGACTGCGGTTTTGAAGGCACACTTCCACCCTCTGTAGTTTTTGGGCTGGTCGTTGTACCTTGTGAGACGGGTGTTGGTGAGTTCTCGGCAAATCATGTACCTCGCAAAGTCGGACATGTCTGCTCTTTGTGACCTTGGGGGCACACTTGCTGGCTGAGCAATGATGTTAGCGTGGGCCATAGCTTCTTGACTCAGGAATGTGGGAAGGTACGGAGTGGCATAGGCGTGTACGCAAGCGACCGGGTTTGGTGTGTTCAGTTCCTGTTGTATACGGGGCTGGAACTACACAGTTGTCAGTAGTGTAGTGCCTTACCGACATGTTGGGTTGCATGTGGACATTGGCATACACAGGTTGCTGAGGTGCAGGGTCTGGCTGTGCACTGAAGTGTGAAGGTGGTTTAGATTTGAATGTCTGAGGTGAATTGGACTGACCTGGGAAGCTGGAAGCTGCAGGTAGATCGGCGTCTTTATGCTATGGAGTAGTGTTGTCACCGACGTGAATGTTGGTGTCAATCGGCAGTCCGCTGGCTTGGCTCAGCACGTAGTCTCTTGAGCGCTTAAGCGGGTCTTCTGTGTCGAGTTCATACAAACTGACGCTGCCTTCTTGGCTCCCACCCAGAGCTTGCTCAAAGACTTTTAGCCTGGCCATGGCTGCCACATGTTCACATTCCTTCTGTAGGACTTCTATCTCCGCCTTCTTTCGCGCAGACTCGGCTTCTACCTACGCTCTCTTGCGTGCAGTCTCAGCTATCATTTCTGCTTCCATGCCTGCTTTCTTCTGGGTGAAGACAGATTGTACTTTCATCGTTTCTGCTTCAGCACATGCCTTTACGAGCTGCTCATGGAGAGTAGAGTACCTTGATGAGCCCGATTTGAGTGAGTGCCTTGAGCTCTTAGCGGACCTGGACCTGTGCAATGCTGCTTCTGACATTTGTGCAATCCTTGCTTCAGTCTTGTTCACAATGTCACCCACAGTGCGGCCTCGTTCAGCATTGAGCTGTTGGAAGTCCTGAAGTTCCTTTAAGGATTCAGACGTACTTAGTTTTTAGCAGGGTAGAGATGTATTTTTTACAAATGTCTTTGTAGGACTGGTATGCTAAGTAGAGTTGTTCAAGGGCTCGCTCTGGTGGTAGCTCATGAACGCCAGATAAAACACTTACCGTATATACTCGTGTATAAGCCGAGTTTTTCAGCCCAAAAATTGGGCTGAAAAGTCCCCCCCTCGGCTTATACACGAGTCACTATACGGGGTGAGTGGGGTGGGGGCTCTGTCCGGGTGCTGGGGAGGCAGGAGGAGGCGGGGGGAGGCTGCTGTATGAGCGGCCCCGTCACGTGGGGCCGCTCATTACATATGCACTGCATCCCCCTGTCAATCAGCGGCAGGGGGAGCAGTGCATATATGTGTATAATGCCCCCCAATCTGCTGGCACACGTCCCCCCTGTTGTAAGGCCCCCCCTGCTGAATACTTACCATCCCTGGTCTTCAGCAGCACCCCGGCGCCGGTCCTCTGTGCTCCGGTCCTCCGCGATCCCGTCCTCTGTGCTCCGCTCCACGGCTGCATCCGGGTTCCCCGCGCGTCGCCGACGCGATGACGTCATTGCTTCTGCGACGCGCGGGGAACCCGGATGCAGCCGTGGAGCGGAGCACAGAGGACGGGATCGCGGAGGACCGGAGCACAGAGGACCGGCGCCGGGGTGCTGCTGAAGACCAGGGATGGTAAGTAATCAGCAGGGGGGGCCTTACAACAGGGGGGACGTGTGCCAGCATTTGTGTGGGGCTGCAATACCACTGGGGCTGCTGTATACTGGGGCTGCATATACCACTGGGGCTGCTGTATATAGGGGCTGTATACTGGGGCTGCAATACCACTGGGGCTGCTGTATATAGGGGCTGTATACACCACTGGGGCTGCAATACCACTGGGGCTGCTGTATATAGGGGCTGTATACACCACTGGGCTGCAATACCACTGGGGCTGCTGTATATAGGGGCTGTATACACCACTGGGGCTGCAATACCACTGGGGCTGCTGTATATAGGGGCTGTATACACCACTGGGGCTGCAATACCACTGGGGCTGCTGTATATAGGGGCTGCTGTATACACCACTGGGGCTGCAATACCACTGGGCTGCTGTATATAGGGGCTGCTGTATACACCACTGGGGCTGCAATACCACTGGGGCTGCTGTATATAGGGGCTGCTGTATACACCACTGGGGCTGCAATACCACTGGGGCTGCTGTATATAGGGGCTGTATACACCACTGGGGCTGCAATACCACTGGGGCTGCTGTATATAGGGCTGCTGTATACACCACTGGGGCTGCAATACCACTGGGGCTGCTGTATATAGGGGCTGCTGTATACACCACTGGGGCTGCAATACCACTGGGGCTGCTGTATATAGGGGCTGCTGTATACACCACTGGGGCTGCAATACCACTGGGGCTGCTGTATATAGGGGCTGCTGTATACACCACTGGGGCTGCAATACCACTGGGGCTGCTGTATATAGGGGCTGCAATACCACTGAGGCTGCAATACCACTGGGGCTGCTGTATATAGGGGCTGCTGTATACACCACTGGGGCTGCAATACCACTGGGGCTGCTGTATATAGGGAGTGCAATACCACTAGGGCTGCTGTATATACCACTGGGGGCTGCTGTATATCATACTGCTGGGGCCTGTATACCACTGCTGGGGCTGCATACCTGTGCTGGGGTCCACCCTCGGCTTATACGCGAGTCAATAGATTTTCCCAGGTTTTGGGGGCAAAAGTAGGGGGGTCGGCTTATACACGGGTCGGCTTATACACGAGTTATAACGGTACTTGGTTTTGTACTCTTTCGCACAGTAATGTTATATGGCGTAGCAATTCACTTCTGGTGGATTCTAGGTTCTCTCTGACCTTCCATTGGTCAATCGCTTAGACTTTTTACTGCAAGCTGTGGGAAGTTCTATTGCTTCTTGCTGTTTTAGGCTGCTTTCACATCAGCGGTTTTTTTAAATCGCGGCAGATGCGGTGAAAAAAACACATCTGCCGCGATTACCGCATAACCGCTGCACTTGCGGCACACTTGCGGCAAGCCCCATGCAATGTCTATGGGGCTTGTGGTAAGTGTGCGGCAGGTGCAGCAAGTGTGGTTTCGGCACTTGCGGCAGGTGCGGCTGCGAAAAAAAACGCGGTAAGCCGCGTTTTTTTTCGCGGCCGCACCTGCCGCAAGTGCCGAAACCACACTTGCTGCACCTGCCGCACACTTACCGCAAGCCCCATAGACATTGCATGGGGCTTGCCGCAAATGTGCCGCAAGTGCAGTGGTTATGCGGTAATCGCGGCAGAGACGGTTTTTTCACCGCATCTGCCGCGATTTCAAAAAACCGCTGATGTGAAAGTACCCTAAGATTAGGCAAGGAGTGGTATATTCTTTTATTTTCAGACAATGCTGCAGAAACACAAGGGTGGGGGCATTCTGCTCCTGGTTCTCAGGGCGACCAATACAATGTTGCAAAATCTGGCTGAAGAACAGACTTTTACAGAGTTTATTCAAGTGCTGCTGGGCTGTGTTGCAAGTCTATTAAAACTGCTAGTTTAGGCTAGGATTCTTCCTCCCTTCTGTGACAACAGTTTTCGCCTGCGCGTAAAAAAACGTGGTGCGTGAATGCAGCGCGTTTTTTTATGGTGCTTTTTTGCGTGGTGTAGGGCAGAGCCGGGATTGCAAGACAGGAAAAACGTTGAGCCTGGTAGTAGTTCATACCGTACCCGGATTTATTGCTGAAAACACAGCGGTGGCACAAGATGCCGGAATCCGGGTCGCAGCCGGGTACAATGGATGCAGTTCACAGATAGTAACCCGGTCCCTTCTGGTTATAAGCTCTCCGGCTGGGGTCGCACCGAGCTCCCAGCCCTCCTGGGCTAGGCCGTGTTATTACCGCATGCGGCCCCTGGAGCTCTTCACCTGTCCCGTCGATAGATACTGCTGCTTCAGCTTCAGGCCAAAACTGTCCACAGGGAACCCGCCCTGTCTCCTAACCAGGCTTTTAGCTCCGTGTCTCCTTCCGGGGAAACCTGCAAGACCCGGAGCGGAGGGATAGGACCGTCCCTCTTTCCTACACCCTATACCGGGTTTAATATGTGACAGTGCGCATTCTGGGGGAGACATAGCGCCCCTCGCATATGATCCCCCGCACTGTCTCACACACACCCCCCTTGGTTCAATCTTGTGGGGTTGAATCCCAGCCACGAAACAGGGTGCCCGGGACAGGGCATCCGCATTGCCCTGCAACTTGCCAGCCCGATTCTCCACTGAAAAACTGAAGTTTTGGAGGGACAGGAACCACCGGGTGACCCAAGCGCTCCGCTCCTTGGCGTTTCGCATCCAGACCAGGGGAACTGTCGCCCGAGCAAACAATAGCGTAGGGACTCCAAGGCCCATTTAACAGCCAAGCACTCCTTCTCCACTACGCTATAATCTTTTTCCACCAGGGACAATTTACGGCTTAAGTAAGTGATCGGATGTTTTTCTCCGTCCACTTCCTGCGACAGCACAGCCCCCAGCCCCACCTCCGAGGCGTCTGTTCGCACAACGAAGGTGCGTTTGAATTTAGGACTGATGAGGACGGGCTGTCCGCACAAGGCCAACTTCATGGACTGAAAGGCTGCCTCTGCTTTGGGATTCCAACGCACCAAAGCAGATTTCTTCCCTTTTAACAGGTCAGACGGGGCCGCCGTTCGCCCAGCAAAGTTGGGTATGAAGTGTCGATAGTACCCAACTATGCCGAGGAACGCCCTCACCTGTTTGGTAGACACCGGTCGGGGCCAATTTTGAATGGCCTCAATTTTGTTTATTTAGGGTTTGATAACCCCTCGCTCAATGACTTACCCCAGGTACCGGGCCTCCTCGAGCCCCATGGCACATTTTTTTGGATTCGCTGTCAGGCTGGCTGCCCTGAGGGAATCCACCACTTCCTGTACCTGGGATAAGTGGGTTTGCCAATCCTTACTAAAGATGATGATGTCATCTAAGTAAGCGAACGCGTACTTCCGATGAGGCTCCAACACTATGTCCATGTGCTGCTGGAATGTAGCCGGGGCCCCATGCAACCCAAAAGGCAACACAACATAGTGATAGAGGCCCTCCGGGGTAACAAAGGCGGTCTTCTCCTTGGCCGACTCGGTTAGCGGCACCTGCCAGTATCCTTTGGTCAGATACACCGTCGTGAAGTACTAGGCCTGCCCCAGTCTTTCAATTAGCTTGTCCACCCGGGGCATTGGATAAAGATCGAACTTCGATACTTCATTCAACTTCTGGAAGTCATTGCAGAACCGCAGCTATCCGTCTGGCTTCGGAATCAGCACAATGAGACTAGCCCATTAGCTCCGGGATTCCTCTATGACTCCTAACTCGAGCATGTGTTTCACTTCGGCCGCTATGGCTTGCCGTCGGGCCTCGGGTACCCGGTACGGTTTCACTTGCACCTTGACCCGGGGCTCGGTGACAATGTCATGTTGAATGACGGAAGTAGGGCCGAGCAGGTCAGAGAATACATCTGGATTCTGCTGCACCAGCTTTCGAGCCTCCCGTCGCTGGGCCATAGTGAGGGTGTCACTTATCGTTACCCCTTCGGTCTCCCACCTGGCCGAAGGTGGAGGGTCTCCGGTCAACCCAGCCGGGGAAGCCTCCATGATCAGGCACTCCCGGTCTTTCCACGCTTTGAGTAAATTGACATGGTATAGCTGCACGGGTTTCCTCTTCCCGGGTTGGTATACCCTGTAATTCACTTCTCCTACTTTTTCCCGGATTTCATATGGCCCTTGCCATTTGGCCAATAATTTGCTTTCGGTAGTGGGCATTAAACCAATACTCGGTCCCCCACCTCAAAGGTCCTAATGGTGGCCCTATTATTATACCTGCGGCTTTGAGCTCCTTGGGCATCTATTAGGTGCTCTTTTACAATAGGCCGGACCGCCGTAATCCGGTCCTGCATCTTAACCACGTGATCAATTACACTCCTATAGGGAGTGGGTTCCTGTTTCCATGTCTCTTTGGTGACATCCAACAGCCCTCTAGGATGCCGGCCGTACAACAGTTCAAAGGGAGAAAATCCCGTAGACGACTGTGGTACCTCCCGAAAGGGCAAACATTAAATAGGGCAGTAACATGTCCCAATCCTTTCCATCCTTGGCTACCACCTTTTTGAGCATGGACTTCAGGGTTTTGTTAAACCGCTCGACTAACCCGTCGGTCTGGGGATGATACACCGAGGTGCGCAGCTGTTTTATGTTGAGCAGTTTACACAGTTCCCGGGTCACTTTGGACATAAAAGGAGTCCCCGAATCCGTGAGGATCTCCTTAGGTAGTCCTAGGCGACAGAACACGGCAAACAGTTCCCGGGCAATCAGTTTCACCGAGGTGTGGAGTAACGGAATCGCTTCCAGGTACCGGGTGGTGTAGTCAATGACCATGAGTATGTGTTGGTGGCCCCGTGCTGACTTAACTAGATCCCCACCAGATCCATTGCGATCAGTTCAAAAGGTTCCTCTATAACCGGTAGAGGTATCAATGGACTACGGAAGGTGGCAATGGGTGTGGTCAGCTGACATTCCAGGCAGGAGTAACAGTACCTCTGGACATCCGCATACACGCCCGGCCAGAAGAACCTCCGCAAGATGCGCTCTTGTGTTTTTTTAGCCCCAAGGTGGCCCCCTAGCAGGTGGGAGTGGGCCATCTCTAGGACCGCCCGGCGGTGTGTCTGCAGTACTACCAGTTGGTCCACGACCTCATCCCGGATTGTGTCCACCCTATAGAGCAACTCCAGGTTGACCACCATGCGTGGAAACACATTCTCTGCCCCCGGTTGCTGAGCTACCCCATTTACTTCTGTTACCCTTTCTCAGGCCCGGGTCAGTGTGGGATCCTGAAGGTGGGCTGTCCCAAACGCTCCCTGGGATACTTCCAGCTCTGGAATCGGTGGGGTCTCCTCGACCTCCCCTGCCAATACTTCTAGGGGAAACCTATTGGGGTCACACTCTAGCCCTATGTTGGCGACCCCTACGGCAGGTATCCCAGTCTCAGGATCATCGGGTTCAGCACCCTGATTCCTTGGTATCAGGGGAGGGTTACTCCTCCTCCCTCATAAGGACCAAAACAATGGTAAGTCTCTTCCCAGCATAGTCCAGTAGGGTAGAGACTTTACCACTCCGACCACATGGGTCACCTCTCCACACGGAGTGGACAGGGTTACCTCTGTGGTCGGATACTCGCGAAGGTCCCCATGTATACACCGGACCCCGATCAGTCCCCCAGTGGGTTGCAACCCGGGAATTAAGGACGCATGAACCAGCGTCACCAAACTGCCGGAATCCAAGAGAGCTTCTGCTCTGTGTCCATTAATGAGCACCAGGCACAGATGTGGTTCCATTGGGGGAACCACCGCATCTGCGGTAAGCACGGGGCTGGCATACATCGAGACCCAGCTCTATAGTTAGTGGGTAACAGGCAGCCACATGTCCCGGTCCTTTGCAACGCTAGCACCACGCAACAGTGGCACCGCCGGTCCAGAAGCTCCTTCTAAGGGCGCCTGGTTTCCTGCCAGCCTCATTGCAGGGTACCCCCTCAACGGGTACATGTTTAGGAGGGTCCCCAGTGGATGGACGTACACCTTTGCCCAGCTCCGGAGGCCGACGTGACAGCCACAGTGGGGCAGAGTCCCGTATGAACTCCTGGGAAGCTGTATATTGCTCTATCAAGCTAACCACCTGGTCCAAGGTCCCGAGTCCCCTTGCCCCACCCAACGCTGTATCGCAACCGGCAGAGTCCGTACCAGCCGGTCGACCACCACCCTTTCCACCATCTGTCCCGGAGTCAAGCTCTCAGGCTGGAGCCACCGTTTTTCCAACTGCAATAAGTCATACGCCTGGGAGCGAGCCGGATTGGACTCCACATAGGACCAGGTAAACACCAGTTGGGCTCGTACATAAGTATTGACCCCCAGTCTAGCAAGGATCTCACCTTTGAGTCTCCCATAGTCCTGTGCATCCTCCCAACTGAGGTCCATGTAAGCCTTCTGGGCGTCCCCCATCAGGAATGGCACCACTTCAGCCCACTGAGCGGCAGGGAGGCCTTATCACTCTGCGGTGCGCTGGTAGACTGTGAGGAAGGCTTCTACGTTGTCCTCCGGACTCAGCTTCCTCAGTGCCAATCAGACCTGGTCCCTGGCCTCACGCTGTTCCGGGGGAGGCGCTGGTGGCGGGTCTCGTAGGGCCATAATTTGCTGCAGGAGCAGTTCATTCGTTCTCTGCTGTTGTTGAAACTGCTCCTGCTGTCGGAGCTGCTGCTCCTCGTGTCGCTGTTGCTGTTCTTGTTGCCGCTGCTGGGTAAGCACCAGCTGCCTTATGATTACTTCCATACTGTCGGCGGACCTGAACTGCAGCTTGGCCAGCTTAAGTATGGACATGCAGTTCGTAGTTCAGGTTGCCCGCATTCTTCACCATATGTGGAGCTGCGCTGGGATTGCAAGACAGGAAAAACGTTGAGCCCGGTAGTAGTTCATACCGTACCCGGATTTATTGCTGAAAACACAGCGGTGGCACAACATGCCGGAATCCGGGTCGCAGCCGGGTACAATGGATACAGTTCAGAGATAGTAACCTGGTCCCTTCTGGTTATGAGCTCTCTGGCTGAGGTCGCACCGAGCTTCCAGCCCTCCCAGGCTAGGCCGTGTTATTACCGCACATGGCCCCTGGAGCTCTTGACCTGTCCTGCCGATAGATGCTACTGCTTCAACTTCAGGCTAAAACTGTCCACAGGGAACCCCACCTGTCTCCTAACCAGGCATTTAACCCCGTGTCTCTTTCTGGGGAAACCTGCAAGACCCGGAGCGGAGGGAGTGGACCGTCCCTCTTTCCTACACCCTATACCAGGTTCAATATCTGACAGTGCTCATTCTGGGGGAGACATAGCGCCCATCGCATACGATCCCCCGCACTGTCTCACAGCGGCCACAAAAAAAGCACTACGTGAGAATGTAGCCTTACAATAAATGTATGGATGATTCTCTCTTTGGATTTCTAAGCAGAGTGTAATTCAGTGGCAGTTTATCCTCTCACTGAGCGATTTTTGACTGCAGGTTTATGCAGACTGCTGTTTGTGGCTTGTAATCCTTTCTCTGGATTGCATGCAGTATACTACTCCTAGTAACAGGTTCTTTTTCTGATTATGAGCTGTATACAAGTCCCGTTCACAGCTAATCCTTTTCACTGTTCTATCCCCTTCTGATAACTGCAAATCCCAAGCGCTCTAATTACCAGTCCCTCAGATAATTGAATGTTAGTACTTACACCATCAGGGGCAAACAGACAGTATCAACTTGATTGTCACTGCAGCTGTAGAAAAACCAGGAGAAACGCTGTAGTTTTCTTCCAAATCTTGTATTAGTCACAATGGAAAAAGACGGCGAAGCCCACATCAAAATTTTTCAGAAAAATTCATAAAACAATACAAAAAAAAAGGCACTGCATCTTTATGAACCCCTCGACCATCTACTCTGTCACAGAGATGATGGTTGATGGGTTAATAAAGATACAGTCCCTTTTTTTTGGATTGTGTTATGGATTTTTCGTAAAAATTTCGATGTGGGCTTCGCCGTATTTTTGTACGCCAGCCAGGTACAGTAGGCAGGAACGGGCTGCCCCCAGCTGCCTATTTGTACCTGCCTAGAAACAGAAATATAGAGAAGTCCTTTTTTTATATTACTTCATAAATTTAATAAAAAGGTGTGTGGGGCTTCGCGCTATTTCTATGTCCAGCCAGGTACAACTAGACAGCTGGGGGGCTGGAACCTGCAGAGCAGGGAGGCCCAAGCTTTCTGGGCACCCCCCTTCCCCGCCCCGCTGCGAATTGCAGCCTGCAGCCACCCCAGAAAATGGCGTGTTCATAGAAGCACCATCTTCTGGGGTTGTATCTAGCTCATCCAGGGCCCTGGTGCAGTGGCTCACTGGGTGATAAAGGGGTTAAGGCCAGCTTTGTATTATCAGCTGGTCCTAAGCCCAAAATTCATGGGGTCAGGCCAATATTAGACATGACCGCCAAGAATTTCTAGTAAAGTTTAATAAAAAAAACAAAAAAAACACAACACAGAGAAAACATTCTTTATAAGAAAAAAATAACAAAACAACACTTAGACTCCATCTTTATAAAAAAAAAAATTCTTCCGTCCGACATAGTCCAATCCAGTTTTCTTCTTTAGCTCAGCTACATCTTTGGTAGCGGGGAGCGCAGCACAGAGCAGGAAAGCCGTCGGTGAAGTCTTCTCACCGCCTCCGGTTTCGCCGCCCTGGTCCTTTGCTCCCTGCTCCCTGGTGCTGCGCTCCCCACCCGGTCATAACTCAGGATTGGGATGGGAGGCGGCGGGGGAGCGGAGGATCGGATCGGAGGCTGCGGGGGCAGAGGATCGGGCTGAATGATTGTTTAAAAGCCGGCGGCTTTTTACTGCCGGCTTTTAAACAATCATGCTCCCATTTCAGCATTTTCCTCTGCCCCCAGACCACTTTATAGGGTTCTTTTGGTGAATGAACTGTTATCGAACATAACCTCGAACTGCCAAATTTGAAGCTAATTGTTTGCATTCGTCGAATGACTCAAACACTGCGCAAAACAGCTTGAATTTGAGATATGCGAACATTTCGAATCGAACATCGCTCATCTCTACCCAGGACCCCAATTGCATGTCAGTATTCAAATGTAAACTATACTTGCCTTGGTCTACCCACGTTAACTATGAAGTATTTACTCCATGTTGGATTTCTCCATTTCTGCATTAGTAAATGTGACTGTTGTCCCCGAGACCTGCGTTTGTGGTAATTTCATCTGCTACAGACCCTTCATGTGGGTGGGTAGCAGGGAACAATCAGCCTGATCATTACAAGGCTTTTCCTGGTGTCACGAACAGGATAGTTCCTCTGTGCTTATCCTCCATAACTGCACTACAAGTCTCAGAACTGCTTATTAACTTCTATCTTGTCAGTGAATACTGCTAAAGACGATCTTCCATTATACAGTCATGGCCAAAAGTATTGACACCCTTGCAATTCTGTCAGATAATACTCAGTTTCTTCCTGAAAATGATTGCAATCACAAATTCTTTGGTATTATTATCTTCATTTAATTTGTCTTCAATGAAAAAACACAAAAAAAATTGTCCTAAAGCCAAATTGGAAATAATTCCACACCAAACATAAAAAGGGGGTGGACAAAAGTATTGGCACCCTTAGAAAAATCATGTGATGCTTCTCTAATTTGTGTAATTAACAGCACCTGTAACTTACCTGTGGCACCTAACAGGTGTTGGCAATAACTAAATCACACTTGTAGCCAGTTGACATGGATTAAAGTTGACTCAACCACTTTCCTGTGTCCTTGTGTGTACCACATTGAGCATGGAGAAAAGAAAGAAGACCTAAGAACTGTCTGAGGACTTCAGAAACCAAATTGTGAGGAAGCATGAGCAATCTCAAGGCTACAAGTCTATCTCCAAAAACCTGAATGTTCCTATGTCTACCGTTGCACAGTGTCATCAAGAAGTTTAAAGCCCATGGCACTGTGGCTAACCTCCCTAGATGTGGATGGAAAAGAAAAATTGACAAGAGATTTCAACGCAAGATTGTGCGGATGGTGGATGAAGAACCTCGACTAACATCCAAACAAGTTCAAGCTGCCCTGCAGTCCGAGGGTACAACAGTGTCAACCCGTACTATCCGTCGGCATCTGAATGAAAAGGAACTGTATGGTAGGAGAATCAGGAAGACCCCACTTCATACCCCGAGACATAAAAAAGCCAGGCTGGAGTTTGCCAAAACTTACCTGAGAAAGCCTAAAATGTTTTGGAAGAATGTTCTCTGGTCAGATGAGACAAAAGTAGAACTTTTTGGGCAAAGGCATCAACAGAGTTTACAGGAGAAAAAAAAGAGGCATTCAAAGAAAAGAACACGGTCCCTACAGTCAAACATGGCGGAGGTTCCCTGATGTTTTGGGATTGCTTTGCTGCCTCTGGCACTGGACTGCTTGACCGTGTGCATGGCATTATGAAGTCTGAAGACTACCAACAAATTTTGCAGCATAATGTCTGGCCCAGTGTGAGAAAGCTGGGTCTCCCTCAGAGGTCATAGGTCTTCCAGCAGGACAATGACCCAAAACACACTTCAAAAAGCACTAGAAAATGGTTTGAGAGAAAGCACTGGAGACTTCTAAGGTGGCCAGCAATGAGTCCAGACCTGAACCCTATTGAACACCTGTGGAGAGATCTAAAAATGGCAGTTTGGAGAAAGCACCCTTCAAATATCAGGGACCTGGAGCAGTTTGCCAAAGAAGAATGGCCTAAAATTCCAGCAGAGCATTGTAAGAAACTCATTGATGGTTACCGGAAGCGGTTGATCGCAGTTATTTTGGCTAAAGGTTGTGCAGCCAAGTATTAGGCTGAGGGTGCCCATACCTTTGTCTGGCCCATTTTTGGAGTGGTGTGTGAAATGATCAATGTTTTGCTTTTTGCTTCATTCTCTTTTGTGTTTTTTCATTGAAGACAAATAAAATGAAGATAATAATACCAAAGAATTTGTGATTGCAATCATTTTCAGGAAGAAACTGAGTATTATCTGACAGAATTGAAGGGGTGTCAATACTTTTGGCCATGACTGTACAATAAAGAAAGGGTTACTCAGTAGGAGTTCAGATTCACTTAGGAGATGGGTGGAAATCTGGTCTAAACAACTTTAGTACCACAACACGTTTCCACAATGGATAGTTGTCTTCCTCAGGTGATTTCCACCTCCTAAGTGAATCTGCGCTCCTACTGAGTAACCCTTTCTTTATTGCAAAACTCTCTCACCCTCCGGGTGTGTGGTTACCGGAGCTGCGGTTTGCGGAGAAATCCCCAACAGAGGACAGTGTGGAGCTATAGGACCTGCGGTGACGTAGGAGTCCTGTGACGTGCGGATCATCTGATTCCACCCCACGTGACGCGGAAGCGGAGGAGCAGTGTCGATCAGTGCGGGCATCAGGAGAACCCGGTGGAAGCTCTCACTGAGGTGCGGAGGCGGCACAACCGGCACAGGTGAGAGTTCCCCCGCACACCACTCTAAACCACCCCAAAATAGCATACCGGGTCTCCTCTATGGGAGCGCTTCCTGTCTCTTTTCTTTCATATCTTCCATTACTGCATACTGCTGCTATTTTGCCATCCAAGTTATACAGACAAGCGCAAGTTCTCATTCACAACAGTGCTTTATTGAAGAGGCAGAGCCTTCCATTTCATAGACTGTGTTACTGCATAATAGTGCATCTCTTAAAGCTACAGTGTCATCATTATTCTTAAAAAGACAGTACCTGCATTAGCACCAGAATGTCTGATCCTCTTCATAATGACCAGGCAGAGTCTGCTAACTCTGCATCATCAGCTAGTGCTCCAGTCCTGCAGGCTAATGCAGCCGACCCGGCTCCAGGCCCTGTCATGGCTACCGGCATGCTGTTCTTCCTAGGAACTCCTAGTCTCCCAAGTTACAGGGGAGATCCTCATACCCTTGTTGGGTTCAAAGAAAAGCTAATGTACACTCTTGAACTTTTCCCGCTTTCTCCCCATCAGCGGGTACAACTTCTCCTGGGAGAGTTTGAAGGTCCAGCTGCCAAAGAAGTCTGCTCTTGGCCATCTACCGAGAAGACCAGCGTAGAGCAGATGCTCACGCGCCGGAGAAACGAGTTTAAACACCAATCACCCACCGAGGTTCGTCTCAAATTTTACAACAGACGTCAAGAACCAGGTGAGACCAGGAGGGACTACGCATCAGCCCTTCAGCCTGCAAGCAGGGCTTTATTCTAGACCCTGCTGCTGCAGAAAACATAATTACTGACAGATTCATAGAACTCCAGACTCGTACAAAGTGAACTCCGCATGCTAGCAGCACAGAATCCCAACACAACTTTCTCAGACTTTAAAGCTCTATCCTTGCAGGCAGTGGGTACTGACTCACTTTGTACCAGCTATGCTCTTGCTCCTTATTCCCCTGACATCACTTCTGGATTGGACTCCACATAGGACCAGGTAAACACCCGTTGGGCTCGTACATAAGTATTGACCCCCAGTCTAGCAAGGATCTCACCTTTGAGTCTCCCATAGTTCTGTGCATCCTCCAAACTGAGGTCCGTGTAAGCCTTCTGGGCGTCGCCCATCAGGAATGGCACCACTTCAGCCCACTGAGCGGCAGGGAGGCCTTATCACTCTGCGGTGCGCTGGTAGACTGTGAGGAAGGCTTCTACGTTGTCCTCCGGACTCAGCTTCCTCAGTGCCAATCGGACCTGGTCCCTGGCCTCACGCCGTTCCGGGGGAGGCGCTGGTGGCAGGTCTCGTAGGGCCATAATTTGCTGCAGGAGCAGTTCATTCGTTCTCTGCTGTTGTTGAAACTGCTCCTGCTGTCGGAGCTGCTGCTCCTCGTGTCGCTGTTGCTGATCTTGTTGCCGCTGCTGGGTAAGCACCAGCTGCCTTATGATTACTTCCATACTGTCGGCGGACCTGAACTGCAGCTTGGCCAGCTTAAGTATGGACATGCAGTTCGTAGTTCAGGTTGCCCGCATTCTTCACCATATGTGGAGCAGCGCTGGGATTGCAAGACAGGAAAAACGTTGAGCCCGGTAGTAGTTCATACCGTACCCGGATTTATTGCTGAAAACACAGCGGTGGCACAAGATGCCGGAATCCAGGTCGCAGCCGGGTACAATGGATACAGTTCAGAGATAGTAACCTGGTCCCTTCTGGTTATGAGCTCTCTGGCTGAGGTCGCACCGAGCTCCCAGCCCTCCCGGGCTAGGCCGTGTTATTACCGCACATGGCCCCTGGAGCTCTTGACCTGTCCTGCCGATAGATGTTGCTGCTTCAGCTTCAGGCCAAAACTGTCCACAGGGAACCCCACCCTGTCTCCTAACCAGGCATTTAACCCCGTGTCTCTTTCTGGGGAAACCTGCAAGACCCGGAGCGGAGGGAGTGGACCTGAGGAAGGAGCCAGGTGAAGGTTCCGAAACGTGTCGGAAGAATAAAGACACAAATTAGCCCAGATTCTATCGTCTCTGGTGATCCTTTTGACGGCAGCGTGGACACAACGGCACTTTGTCCTACAGAACTCCAAATTGTTTAAAGGCATAGTAATCTTTGTGTATCTTAGTATCATATTTGTATCATAGTAATCTTAGTGTATGTAAACTTGAGACTTTGCCTTTAATGGCCATGTCACATGTGTCAATGTCGCTAGCGACATCGCCGAAAAGTGACGCATCAGCGATGTCGCTAGCGGTATTGCAAGTGCGTCGTGCTGTGTGACAGCTTGACACAACTGCGATTTGTCGCTGGTCGCAGGTTGACAGGTTTATGAACATGTTCATAAACCTGTCAATCTGCGACCAGCGATTAGGCTGGATCGCGCCGTCTGACACCGCAATAGCGATGTTGACGGCGATCCAGCCTATACCACAGCATTGCTGCGGATCGCTTGCTGGGTTGATCCCAGCCCAGCGAGCGATGGCTCTGCCCGCATCGCTGTGGCGTCACCGGCAACACCCTGTCGTGTGACACCAAGGCTGCGATGTCGAAAGCGACCGCGCACCCGCACATCGCTTCCGACATCGCAGCCTTGATTGACACGTGTGACAGGGCCATAACCCCTTTTTAAAAAGGTTGAGAACGCGCAATAGGGTCTTATCTCTTTTAGACAAGATAAAAGGTGCAAAAATCAGAATTGCTCACCTGATAAGGTTGTCTCACACACAACCAGCTTGATCGCTCAGAAAATGCAGCTGCTGCTGGGACCGTACCTCAACAGGTCACTGCGGTTATCAATCTTCCAGAAGATTGTTTAACCCCTTTTTGACCTTAGACGTATGGTTTGTCATAGGTTGCGGGTACTTCCTGATCTTTAACATACCAGATAGTCATGAGATCGTGGCACCGTTGTCACGGTAACCACAATCGCGCCCCGGTATTCTGTGATTCTAATCACAGGATACTGGAGCTTGGTGTCAGGGGATGTGGATTCCCCACCCCGGTCCCCATGATTGCTGTGATTGGCTGTTACATTTTGACATGGTGGCGGTGCAGGCAGCGTGTGCCTGCCCACTGCCCCTTCACAGCCTCATCTCCCTGCATGGAGATCAGGCTGCGGAGTAGCGATGTGTCACCCCCTAAGTGCTTTGATCTTACTGATCGCAGCACTCAGGGTCCCTTCCTGTGCCCGATCTCCTCTCCTTTGCTTGCTCCTCTCTGCCTGCTGCCTCTCCCCTCCTATGCCTACTCTCCTCCCCTCCTGTGTTTGTTCCCCTACTCTACTCTTCCAAACATCAGGTAATATGGCGTGTAGCCTGTAGAACAGTGGACAGTATTGTAGATTTCCACTAACTCGCCAAGTGATTGAGACCACTCTACGTGTTACTTAAGAGATGCTGTTCACAGCATAGTGATGAAGGTCTAGTTGAGTTTCTCACAAAGGACATTCACTTGGGGCTGATAGGGAGTTGTTGTTAGATTCTAACACTCATGGAACTGGCAGAGTTCTTGGAATAATTGTGACTCAAAGGCAGGTCCATGGTCATCTGTGATGAGCTGCCGTAAGCGCATCTGATCCACCCCAGGGCCGTGGGGTACCCGGTTCTGGGCATTTATTTACTGGGGGATGTCACGGGCAGCCTATTCCCGGTCCCGTGGCCCTGGCGGTACTGAAAAAGGGGTTAAAAATAAAATGGGAAGAATTTGTGATGCCACCTACGGTATCCGGTAATGACACCGCTGCTGCTGCAGACCTCTGGAGATGATGACGAAGCAGCTAGTTGGTAACGCTCCCCATAGGTGGAGAGGAGTCCCCGGGGCAGAGATGGAAGAATAGAGAACTCCCACATGAGGCGGCTCGTCGTTAGGTGGAGACGCTGGCACCCAGTCTGTGGGAACAGGAGTATGGCACCTCCGGCACAGACTAATAAACACACCACACAGTCTTTGTCTCTAAACTGGGCATTACTGGTGACTCAGGCAGCACAAAGTCTTTACACACAGTCCACGGATACTGCTGGCCTGGGTAGTCACCAGAGGATTAGGACGTTTCACTGGGGACCCTCTGTGATGTGCCTGCTTAGTCCTTTCATCTGTCCTTAGTGCACTCTCCCACTGTTCCTTCCTTGCGCTCCTGCGCACAGAGCCCACCGCCGGTCCCCACGGATCCTTATGGACGGCTCCTGTCTTTTCAGGCCTCCGGACCCTATACGAGGCCTTAGGAGATTTGTGCCGGGGATGGCCGCGACCTCTGAAGAGGCCTGTGCCCTCCAGTTTCTGTGGCTTGGGGATAAACGCCCGCACTACGTTGGAGCCGGTCTTCCGGTTTTGGACTGGATCCTTCCGTCTGGGAGATGTACTGGCACGGATTTGGCTGCACCTCAATCACCCTAGAATCCTCTTCTTTCTCCGGGCCAGCTGTAATGAGGTGCCCTCCACTGCACTTCTCGCAGGGTTCCCCTCCAATGACTTTCTCCTCTCACTAGCTTTCCTGCTCTCCACTACCCACCTAAGCTCCTTCCACTGGGACCGGTTCCCTAACAACAGATTAACCTTTTGGTCCCCTAACCTAAGGTGTGTGGATGCGTGTGGTGAGGGTCCCCTATTAACATCACAGTCCCCTGGTCACAGGGATACTACACACTCTGGTCTAAGGGCAATACCCCTACGTGGCATCCCAACTAGTGGAGCGCCACATTCCCCATTGGTTAAACTCACTCGTCCGCAAGTGACCTGACCTGTACCCAGCACAGAGTGTAATATTTTTATATGCATGGTATCCAAACAATAAAATAACATTTTTATTCACACTTATAACATTTATGCAACATGTTTCATCCCTTTGGGGAGGCACTTTTCTTATAACATTACCGGGTCAATGGGACCAACAAAACACACTTTAAACCGACCAATGGGGCCGGGTTCACACACAGATCCGGTGGTCATTGTCCTGCACTAGTTCAATAGTGTCCTCTCGACCATCCGAACTGCTTAAAGGCACATTATCACATTTTACAGAGTCCTTGGGTTAAACTGGTTATAGTCCAGCAAGTCTCAACCTCAAATAAATAAGTCACACAGTATTCACACAAGCAAAACTATATACATAACCGGGTTTAACGTCTCAGACTTTACTCTTGAAGACACGCAGTTCATACCAGCCCTTGGGTCCGACATGACGATTATAGTCCACCCAGTCATGGCGGTCCCTGTCCGGGTGGTCCTTAGGGAGGTGAACCTCCACATCCTGACAGCTCACAAACACCTCCTCCCGTAGGCCTGGTTCCCGGATGAACCCCCTCCTGCTATCTAGGTTAAACGCAGTCACCGTACCTGACTTCCTGTTTTCTGGTGGTATCGGTGGTAACCCACGAGCTCGGGCTCATTCCAACAAGTTTTGTTGTTCTAGAGCCCACCACTCCTCACGACGACATTATCGTTCCGTCTGGTCGGCCCGGTACTGCTGCTCCGCCTGCTCGGGTGGCTCCCGAACCGGTACAGGGGCACTTTCCTGCACCCCGGTAAGCAACACCGACTCTTCCCACTTGCCAGTGCTGGTCACTGTCCCACCAAAGGACGTGGGGCCCAGATGCCCTGAGTTCCTTGTCGCTGCCATCCTGGTCGTCCTCTCCAGGTTCCTCCTCCTCGGATTCCGGCTGCCTGGATGGCTCCTCTACAACTGCCTCCACAATCATGTCAAGTTCTCCTCCAGACACCTCCAGGACATCAGGCTTGGTGCATTCCTCCGGGTCCTCCTCGTCATCAGATAGCTCGGGATTGTCTGGCACCGTGCGGGCCTAGATGCCCCGACTTCATCGTCGCCACCAGGTTCCAGTCTCTTCTCCAGGAGAACTGGCTGCGGGTCTGGTCTCAGGACCTCCTCGGCGGTTTCAGGCTCACCTGAGGTCGGGGCTCTTGCCTGCCGCTCTGGCTCCGGTCTGTTATTTCCCCGCTGCTCCACCTGCCGAGACAGCTCGGACCAGGTGTTAGCGCACCTCCGTCTGCAGGTCCAGTCCAGTGTTTCATTTAACTGGACCCTCAAGTCCCGAAACGTGGTCTCCCAGAATGCAGTATCCCATTCGTGGGTCAACAGAGAAGCTGCACCTGGGCCTGCAGTCTCCGCATGAAGCTCGTTCCCCACTTCCCGTATCAGGTCTCTGAGCCTCATTGCCACCATGTTCACCGACCCATATACCGCACCCAGTCCTTCTTTGTCTACTGCCGCACCCTTCCTGCTGCTTTTTGTATCTTCCGGCAAGGGTACTTTGATCTTTGGCCCGCCCCCTTGGTTTTTCGGTGCAATTGGGGCGGGCAGGCAGTTTCGCGCCTCTGGCATGGCCCTCCCACAATGAGGGGCTGAGGCACGCCCTTGGGCGAGCGCATGTTGTCAAGTCTCTGGCCCCATTTTGGGGCCCAATGAAAATGTTCGGTTTAAAACAAAGTTCAAGGCACACAGTACCCGGTTTTAGTGGGCACGGGATCCTGTTCGTGACACCAAAAGCTGACCCACCCCAGGGGTGGGTCACGCCATTGGACAATAAAGTCTACTTTTTTCTATATTTCCGTGCTGTTTTTCCTTTTTTTTACTCTCTATTATATATTACACACATATACACTTGAGAGTGCTGTGGGCTGAATATACGATAGCTGTATACACAATAGAGAATACACAATAGAGATAGCTGCTAGCTGTATACACAATACAGATGGCTGCGGGCCGTATAGACAATGGAGATGGCTGCGAGCTGTATAGACAACGGAGATGGCTGTGGGTTATACACACAATAGAGAATACTGCTGCCCATATACACAATGGAGATGGTTGCGGGACAAATGCACAATGGAGACTGCTGGGAGACAGCTGTGCTGTGACACTAATTATATATATTATATATATATATATATATATATATATATATATATAACATATATATATATATATATATTACAGTCATATGAAAAAGTTTGGGCACCCCTCTTAATCTTAATCTTTTTTTTTTGTTTAAAATTGTTTTATTGCAACAGCTATTTCAGTGTGATATATGTAATAACTGATGGACACAGTAATATTTCAGGTTTGAAATGAGGTATATTGTACTAACCAAAAATGTGAAATATGCATTATTTCAAAATTTGACAGATGCCAAAGTATGGGCACCCTTATTTTTACTGACTTACTGAAGCACTAAATTGGTTTGGTAACCTCATTGAGCTTTGTACTTCATAGCCCGCTGTATCCAATCATGAGAAAAGCTATTTCAGGTGTCCACTTGCAAGTTGTTCTCCTAGTTGCATCTTCTCTGAGGAGTGGCATCATGGGCTCCTCAAAACAGCTCTCAAATGATCTGAAAAAAAATATTGTTCAACATAGTTGTTCAGGGGAAGGATACAAAAAGTTGTCTCAGAGATTTAACCTGTCAGTTTCCGCTGTGAGGAACATAGTAAGGAAATGGAAGACCACAGGGACAGTTCTTGTAAAGGCCAGAAGTGGCAGGCCAACAAAAATATCAGAAAGGCAGAGAAGAAGAATGGTGAGAACAGTCAAGAGCAATCCACAGCAGACCACCTCCAAAGACCTGCAGCATCATCTTGCTTCAGATGGTGTCACTGTGCATTGGTCAACAATACAGCGCACACTGCACAAAGAGAAGCTGTATGGGAGAGTGATGCGAAAGAAGCCGTTTCTGCATTCACACCACAAACAGAGTCGCCTGAGGTATGCAAAAGCACATTTGGACAAGCCAGTTTCATTTTGGAAGGTCCTGTGGACTGATGAAACAAAGATTGAGTTGTTTGGTCATATAAGGCGTTATGCATGGCGCCACAAAAACACAGCATTCCAAGAAAAACTCTTGCTACCCACTGTCAAATTTGGGGGAGGGTCCATCATGCTTTGGGGCTGTGTGGCCAATGACTGCACCGGGAATCTTTTTAAAGTTGAGGGTTACATGGATTCCACTCAGTATCAGCAGATTCTTGAGAATAATGTTCAAGAATCAGTGTCCTAGGACGCACCTTGGAGAGTCACACTGTCACACACCACTGTCTACCTTCCCTGACTGGTTCTCCCCCCTCCCCCTCTCCCTTCCATACATATCCAGTTTCCCCTACACACAACCCCTCACCCCCCCCCCACGCGTTCCCCCCCCCCCCGCCCCTACCTTCCCCTCCCCCCGTTTGCCCCCACAAGTTACCTCTGTCCCAAGTCCACACTCACCCCCTTAGCCCCCCCTTATATCCCCCCATTTCTCATTGCCCTATCCCTTAGGCCAACACCCCCCACCCCTCCATCCCCCTCACATCCCCTCACTTCCTACACTCCGCGCCCCCACCAGTGATATCACACCCCCCCTCCTCGTCAGATCCTCTTTTCCAGGCCCCTACCCCGTCTCATACTTGCCCTCCCCTAAGACTCTCCATTGAAGGGTTTGTAATACTCTGTCTACACACAAGATTGACAAGCTGGTGAAATTGAGTAGTCGGTTATACGAGGAGTAGATGAATAGCTCTCCACGCTACCCGTAAGGGAGAGGGCCTGCGATCTAAGATCCTCTTTCTATTAACCTTCCTATCTAGGATAGTAGTGGAAGCGGAGACCTTCGGCCGGAGCCAGAGGGATTTATTTCTTTTCATTGTATTGTAATCACAAATCTCGGTTGAGTAATAATTACTGTTCTTATCTGACTTCTAACTTTCTCGATTTTCTTATCTGTTTTCCCATCTCTTTTGCCCTCCCCATCCTTCCAACCCCTCCTCTCTATTATCGCTCGTTCCACCTACCCCCCACCCTCTTGTTCCTGTCCTCTACCCGACGGGGGAGAGGTAGAGAGGAGCGCTCAAGTCTCGACAAACATGCCGGACGGGGACACGTCTACGTTACGGTGTGGTACTATTAATGTCTGGGGTCTTCACAATCCAGGTAAGAGATCCATGGTCAATTATTTACACAGAGAACGCGTCCAAGTGGCGTTTCTACAAGAGACACACCTGCATGCTACTAAAATGTACAAGCTACAAAGTTATCGCTACCCTGATGCCTATCACAGTCTCTCTCCTGACCCGAGATCTAGAGGTACTAGTATCCTCATCTCCCGCTCTGTTCCGTGGGAGCTGGTGAATACAAGATATGACCAGCAGGGTAGAATGATCCTAGAAAATGGTGGGGTGGCATCACAGCTTTTCACGTTTGCTTCCCTGTACCTACCTAACACGCACCAACCAAAGGCGTTACAGACGCTCCTGGACCAAGTGGGGGAATTTGCGTAAGGCACCCTTTTGGTAGGGGGGGATTTCAATGTCGCATTGGAACCAAACCTTGACACAACCTCAGGGTTACACGCCATTTCAATCGCAGGCAGGAGACGGATGAGACGAACCCTACACGAACATCAACTTATAGACACATGGCGCCTGCAGCACCCCTATGACAAGGACTTCTCTTACTACTCAACTGTCCATAACTCCTACTCGCGACTCGACTACCTTTTCATAGGTCGCAAAGATCTTACCCTAATCAGAAAAACGGCCATAGATAACATAACCTTCTCGGACCATGCTCTTTGTACCCTGGAGATATAGATGCCACAGGTTTCATCGAAACAGTGGCAATGGAAGCTTAACCCTGCTCTCTTAGAGGACCTGACGACACTGCAGGAGTTGAGACAGGCTCTGTCTGACTACTTCAGGGAGAATTGTGTATCGGAGACCTCGCCAAGTTCGGTGTGGGAGGCTCACAAATGTGTAATCAGAGGCATTCTGATCAAACATGGCTTGAGACTGAAGAAGGAAAGGGACAGGGAATTGAGCGAGCTACTGACGAGACTGAGGTAATTAGAAACTGAACATAAACGACGGCTAGATGCAGACGTAGCAAGGGATCTTGGTAAGACGCGTGACGACTTAAGGACCATGCTCAACAAAAAGGCAAAGTTCTGGTTGGCAAAATGCAGGCGTCAATTCTACTAATTTGGGAATAAGACAAGTAGACTTTTGGCGGGAGCATTGAGGCAACAGAGGGCTAGGACCTTTGTCTCGAGCATAGGGGAGGCAGCAGCAAAGAAGGTGGCCCAGCCTTCACCGGTGGTTGCGGAGGCATTCCGGAAGTACTATGAGAAATTGTACAATGTAGACAGTGGGAACTCCCTGACGCAATCCCCGACGTTTCTCCCAAAATCAGAGATTATCTAAATCAAGCGGCAATGCCGAAACTGAGGGAGACAGACGTGGCCGCCCTTGAACAACCCATCTCTACCCAGGAAGTTACGGATGCTATTGCATCCCTGAAAAATTGTAAAGCACCCGACCCCGACGGATTTTCATCAGTTTATTACAAGAAGTTGAGGGAAATAGTGGCCCCGCACCTCCTTACTTTTTTTAACGATCTGAAAAGTGGACATCCCCCCCTTCATGGTGACACCCTCAGGGCGCACGTAGCGGTGATACCTAAAGAGGGAAAGGATCTGGCTCAATGTGCAAGTTATAGACCCATATCGCTTTTGAATGCGGATCTAAAATTGTTTGCAAAGATTCTAGCATCGAGACTGGCTCCCACCATGGTGGAGATCGTATACACGGATCAGGCGGGATTCACACTGGGTAGAGAGGCGCAGGATAACACGGTTAAGGCGATCAATTTGGTCCACGGTGCCAGAAGCCGGGGAGTCCCCTCCATTCTTTTATCCACTCACGCAGACAAGGCGTTTGATCAGGTCAATTGGATCTTCCTGAGGGAGACTCTCGGGCGTCTGGGCCTGGGACCGAATATGATGAATTGGATTATGGCCCTATACACCAGCCCGACAGCTCGGGTCAGAGTGAATGGGTGCCTCTCGGAACCGTTTGCGATACATAACGGAACCAGGCAAGGGTGCCCTTTGTCGCCCCTGATCTTTGTGCTCACTATTGAACCACTTCAGAGGAAAGTCAGGGCTAACCCAGATATTACTGGGATAGAAGCTGGGGGGGTAGACCACAAGATCGCGCCCTACGCAGACTACCTCCTCTTCTTCCTGACTAAACCTACTACATGCCTTCCTAGTTTAATGAAAGAAATTCAGTCCTTCTCTAGATTGTCGAATTTCAAAATTAACTTTCAAAAATCGGAAGTTCTTAATGTAAATTTACCGTCGGGTATTGCGAACACGCTACAAGCATCTTTTAGCTTTAAATGGAATGCCACATCCATTCAATACTTAGGAATCAAACTAGCGGCTAACCCGGACATGCTGTTTAAGCTAAATTTCCCGCCACTCCTGGTTAACCTCAGGAAGGACTGTGAGAGATGGTCGAAGATCTTTCTCCTGGTTGGGGCGTACCCATGTGCTCCGGATGAACGTCCTCCCTCGCCTCCTATACTTGCTGCAAGCGATACCGGTCAGAATCCCTGCCTCCTTTTTTCAAGCTATTTCCTCTCTCCAGACCTCATTCGTATGGGGGGATGGGGGGAAGCCCGGATCAGCAAAGCTATAATGTCCCGCCCTAAGTCGAAGGGTGGCATCGGTTTGCCGAACTTTAAACTCTACCATTTGGTGGTACACTTTGCCAGGAGGGTGGACTGGTGTAGGAACGCGGAGGGGAAGGCATGGGTGGGCAGAGAGTAGGCTTCCAGCTCTGTCCCCTTGACTAGACTTCCTTGGCTGTCAGCGTCACAGAGGGAAATACAAGAAAAGAGAGGGGGGGGACAAGAGGCGCAATAGTGCCCTTATCACTCGACACTAAAACAATGCAGGTGAGAAAAAAGTTCCACTCACCTAGTCCAGTTGTGTCACCCACAACTGGTTAGCAGGCCTGATAGAATAGGTGTCCTGATGGCTGCTGCTGGACTTCCACCGGTCTCCACTCGGGTAGACGAAAATAGAAGTTCTGGGAAAGGAAGGTGTGTCACAGTCCGCGCTGCCAGGGAATCCGCTCGTGAATAACGCTAGTAGTCGGTGTTCAAATCAATCCTTTTTATTCATCCAACGCGTTTCAACGCCCTCCTGGCGTCTTCCTCAGGGACCTGAGGAAGACGCCAGGAGGGCGTTGAAACGCGTTGGATGAATAAAAAGGATTGATTTGAACACCGACTACTAGCGTTATTCACGAGCGGATTCCCTGGCAGCGCGGACTGTGACACACCTTCCTTTCCCAGAACAGAGGGAAATAGGCACACATCCCACTTTGGGATCGACAGCGCATTACTGCTCATCCCTCTGGACTAGACTATTCATGATCCCCACATCCTCTAGACTCACGTCTGTATTGTGCCATCCAGGCTTTAGTCAGGTAAAAAAAGATGGAGTGTTTAAACAATGGATCGCGGCAGACAGGGATAGAGTTGAGTCTTTTGGGGAGGGAGACGACTGGCCATCACTGACTGCCCTACGGGGCTTGGAGACGCCCGCCCCCTTGGGTTGGTGGAGATCCTTACAAATAAGACACTTCTTGAGTTCCTTTCAACCACGGCGTTGTTCCGCCAATCCCTTGACACAGTTTGAGTTCCTCTGCTCTGGGAAAGGACCGATAAGACATGTTCTCTCCTTAATCTATGCGATGCTGAACGCCCCCCCGGACTAAACACCCCCATACTTTGTAGCTAACTGGGAGAGGGAGCTGGGAACAAAATTCTCAGACACCAAGATAAACAGGAACTGTAGTTTAGCCCACAGCACTTCCATCAGCTCGAAACAACAAGAGGCTGGGTATAAAATCGTGTCCAGATGGTACAGGGTGCCGGAGAGGCTGCATGCCATGTACCCATCAGCGGATGCCCAGTGTTGGCGCTGCAAAGCGGAGACGGGATCTATGGTCCATATTTTTTGGAGCTGTGACAAAATCAGGCCATTTTGGGAGGGAGTAGGGACTGTGGTGGCTCGGGTGACGGACTATACGGACCCTCTTACCCCGGCAGCGGTCCTCTGCACCTAACAAATATGTCAGAAAAAAGATATAAACATTCTCTGTTGAAATTCTTGATCATGGCGGCGAGGTCATGTATACCCGTCCTTTGAGGTACGACATCCCCTCCACGTCTCTCTCATTGGGTTGGTAAAATTAACGAACTGATGCTCATGGAAGATCTGATGGCTTCCATGAATGATTCCTTCCTGTGACACTGGACCACATGGTACAAGTGGATGGATTTCCAACAAACCCCCGAATACGACCGGCTGTTGACAGATTGCGTGATATAGTCTGGGGATTGAGTATTAAGAGACTCGTTCCTCGAACTGACCTCCTCCCTCCCCCCCACCCCCCTCCTTCCTAATCCTGTACAACCCCCCCCCCTGCGTACCCACAGGTCTGCTTGCCCCTTCTCTCCATCCTCCCCCTTCTTGTCTCCCAGTCTATGTCTATTCTTTTTTTTTATCTTTGCTCTTTCTTTAAGCTCCCACCTGATACTTACAATATGGTGTCTGCAGGCACTTAAGTTGGTGTTATATTTAAGAGTTTAATTGGCCTCTTGGAAAAAGCTCTTGTTGGTAACCATCGAAACCCGAAAAGGGTGATTATGGTGGAGGAACTACAGAGAGGCTATTTGAAAACAAAAAACAGTTGGAGTTTTGCCTCCCTTGTTGCAAACTGCAGTTTGGTAAGCAGGGGTGCTTACCCCCGAGGGATCAGAGATTTTTCATATGTTTATAAGTTGTTATTTCACTGTAGGTAACCTGCATAATTGTATAAGAGGCTTCTAAGACTGTTGAATTGTTAAACCTGCGTCTCTTGATCCTTCTTTGTAGAAGCCTAAAAATGATAAAATAAAGAATTAAAAAAAAAAAAAGAATCAGTGTCAAAGTTGAAGTTACGCCGGGGATGGATTTTTCAGCAAGACAATGATCCAAAACACCGCTCCAAATCTACTCAGGCATTCATGCAGAGGAACAATTACAATGTTCTGGAATGGCCATCCCAGTCCCCAGACCTGAATATCATTGAACATCTGTGGGATGTTTTGAAGCGGGCTGTCCATGCTCGGTGACCATCAAACTTAACTGAACTGGAATTATTTTGTAAAGAGGAATGGTCAAAAATACCTTCATCCAGGATCCAGGAACTCATTAACAGCTCCAGGAAGCGACTAGAGGCTGTTATTTTTGCAAAAGGTGGATCTACTAAATATTAACGGGAACCTGTCACCTAATCTATGGCCCCTAAACTATCACTACCTGCCCCTACAGACCCTAACTAGCTCCCTAACCATCCCTGCCTGACCTAATATGGCTTTATATAAGGTGAAATAAACACTTTATAAACTTACATGACCAGTGCCAGTGGGGCGTTCCTGACAGTAGGGCGGGGTCCCCAGAGCCGCGCTCCCCCCGCCTCGCTCCCTTCCTAACGCCCTAATGGGCGGCATTATCGATTTGAAGAGCGGGGAAGCCCATTGGAATCTTCCCGCCCCGCTCTTCATGACGCGGCCGGAGACCGCGTCATTTCCGGGTCCGCGCATGCGTAGTGTGCCAGTTGAAGCCGACCGGAATCGCAGCGTCGCTAGGCAACGACCGGCATCTTCGGAAGGTGAGTATCGGCGGCCCCCTCCCTCCCAAACCAGCACATATATATGTGTGTGTAATCCACATGTACATATGGATCACACACACACATATATACATTCACTTTGATTAGGCACATTTCATATGTGCATCTATCTATATATATATATATATATATATATATATATATATAGATGCACATATATATATATAGTTAGATTATATATATGTGTGTGTGCATGTATATATATATATGTGTGTGTGTGTGCATGTATATATGTGTGTGTGTGTGCATGTATATATATGTGTGTGTGTGTGTGCATGTATATATCTGTGTGTGTGTGTGTGTGTGTGTGCATGTATGTGTGTGTGTGTGTGTGTGCATGTATATATATGTGTGTGTGCATGTGTATATATGTGTGTGTGTATGTATATATATGTGTGTGTGTGCATGTATATATATGTGTGTGTGTGCATGTATATATCTGTGTGTGTGTGTGCATGTATAGTGTGTGTGTGTGTGTGCATGTATATGTGTGTGTGTGTGCATGTATATATCTGTGTGTGTGTGCTGATTTGTGTGTGTTGCATGTATATATCTGTGTGTGTGTGCATGTATATATATGTGTGTGTGTGTGCATGTTATTATATTTGTGTGTGGTGCATGTTATATTTGTGTGTGTGTGCATGTATATATATGTGTGTGTGCATGATTATATATATGTGTGTGTGTGCATTATATATATCTGTGTGTGTGTGTGTGTGCATGTATATATTGTGTGTGTGTGTGTGTGCATGTATATATCTGTGTGTGTGTGTGCATGTATATATCTGTGTGTGTGTGCATGTATATATATGTGTGTTGTGTGTGTGTGTGTGTGGCATGTATCGTTTTGTGTGATGTATATATATGTGTGTGCATGTGTATATATGTGTGTGTGTAGTATATATTGTGTGTGTGTGCATGTATATATATGTGTGTGTGTGTGCATGTATATATCTGTGTGTGTGTGTGTGATGTTGTGTGTGTGTGCATGTATCTGTGTGTGTGTGTGCATGTATATATCTTGTGTGTGTGTGTGTGTGCATGTATATATCTGTGTGTGTGTGTGTGGCATGTATATGTGTGTGTGTGTGTGCATGTATATATCTGTGTGTGTGTGTGTGTGGCATGTATATCTGTGTGTGTGTGTGCATGTATATATTGTGTGTGTGTGTGATTATATGTGTGTGTGCATGTATATATCTGTGTGTGTGTGTGTGCATGTATATATCTGTGTGTGTGTGTGTGCATGTATATATCTGTGTGTGTGTGCATGTAATATATCTGTGTGTGTGTGCATGTATATATATGTGTGTGTGTGTGTGCGCATGTATATATATATATATTTATATTGTGTGTGTGTGTGCATGTATATAGTGTGTGTGTTGTGCATGTATATATGTGTGTGTGTGTGTGTGCATGTATATATTGTGTGTGTGTGTGGTTGTGTGTGATGTAGTGCATATATCTGTGTGTGTGTGTGCATGTATATATGTGTGTGTGTGTGTGCATGTATATGTGTGTGTGTGTGCATGATATTGTGTGTGTGTGCATGTATATATCTGTGTGTGTGTGTGCATGTATATATTGTGTGTGTGTGCATGTATATATCTGTGTGTGTGTGGCATGTATATTATGTGTGTGTGATGATATGGTGTGTGTGTGCATGTATATCTGTGTGTGTGTGTTGCATGTATATATTGTGTGTGTGCATGTATATATCTGTGTGTGTGTGCATGTATATATCTTGTGTGTGTGTGTGTGTTGCATATATATATTGTGTGTGTGTGTGTGGTGCATATGTATATATATATGTGTGTGTGCATGTATATATATGTGTGTGTGTGCATGATATATATATGTGTGTGTGTGTGTGTGCATGTATATATCTGTGTGTGTGTGTGTGTGTGCATGTATTGTGTGTGTGTGTGCGATGTATATACTGTGTGTGTGTGTGTGCATGTAATATTGTGTGTGTGTGTGCATGTATATGTGTTGATGTGTGTGCATGTATATATATGTGTGTGTGTGTGCATGTGTGTGTGTGTGCATGTATATATTGTGTGTGAGTTATGTGTGCATGTATATTTTGTGTGTGTGTGCATGTATATCTGTGTGTGTGTGTGCATGTATATATCTGTGTGTGTGTGTGTGCATGTATATATCTGTGTGTGTGTGCATGTATATTTGTGTGTGTGTTGCATGTAATATATATTGTGTGTGTGTGCATGTATATATATATATATGTGTGTGTGTGTGTGCATGTATATATGTAGTGTGTGTGTGCATGTTATATAGGTGTGTGTGTGTGTGCATGTAATATATATCTGTGTGTGTGTGTGTGTGTTGTGTGTATGTATATTGTGTGTGTGGTGTGTGCATGTATATATGTGTGTGTGTGTGTGCATGTATATGTTTGCATGTTGTGTGTGTTTGCATGTATATATGTGTGTGTGTGCATGTATATATATTGTGTGTGTGTGCATGTATATCGTGTGTGTGTGCATGTATATCTTGTGTGTGGTGTGCATGTATATAATTGTGTGTTGCATTGTATATTGTGTGTGTGTGTGCATGTATATATCTGTGTGTGTGTGTGTGTGCATGTATATATCTGTGTGTGTGTGCATGTATATATTCTGTGTGTGTGTGCATGTATTATATTGTGTGTGTGTGCATGTTATATATATGTGTGTGTGTGTGCATGTATATATATATTATATATATGTGTGTGTGTGCATGTATATATGTGTGTGTGTGCATGTATATATATGTGTGTGTGTGTGTGTGCATGTATATATATTTGTGTGTGTGTGTGTGTGCATGTAATACTGTGTGTGTGTGTGTGCATGTATATATATGTGTGTGTGTGTGCATGTATATTTATGTGTGTGTGCATGATATATATGTGTGTGTGGTGCATATATATATTATGTGTGTGTGTGCATGTATATATGTGTGTGTTGCATGTATATATATGTGTGTGTGTGTGTGATATATATTTGTGTGATGTTTATTGTGTGTGCATGTATATTGTGTGTGTGTGCATGTTTAGTTGTGTGTGCATGTATATATTTGTGTGTGATGCATGTATATTGTGTGTGTGCATGTATATATATATGTGTGGTGTGTGTGCATGTATTATATTAAGTTGTTAGTTAGTGTGTGTGGTGATGATATATATGTTGTGTAGTTGATGCATGTATATGATTTGGTTGTGGCTCAGTGTATATTAATATTGTGAGTGCTGTTGTAGTGTTTGTGTCATGTATATAATTGTTGTTGTAGTAATTGTTCAGTGTGTGGTGTCAGTAATATGTGGTGCAGTAATATATAATGTGTGTTGTGGATGTGTATGTGTGATTTAGTTACTATTTTATGTGGTGAAATGTGTTGTGCAGTATATGTGTGTGCATGTTTTTTATACTGATGAGCTGTAAAGGGTGTAGACATCTAGTTATTTAGTGTTAGTATGCGTGGAAATGTGTGTTGGTGGCTCATGGTAGCACTGCGGGTGGTCAGTGTTAGTCTGGTGCGGTGGCTCAGTGGTTAGCAGTGGGGCCGGTCAGGAGGCGTGGTGTAGCGTGGGCATGTTAGCAGTGAGTGCGGTGGCGCAGTGGTTACAGTGAGTCGGTGGTCAGGGTAGCAGTGGTGCGGTGGCTCAGTGGTAGCAGTGAGTGCAGTGGCTCAGTGGGTAGCAGTGAGTGCGGTGGCTCAGTGGGTAGCAGTGAGTGTAGTGGCTCAGTGGTTAGCAGTGAGTGCAGTGGCTCAGTGGTTAGCAGTGAGTGGGTGGCTCAGTGGTTAGCAGTGATCGGTGAGATTGGTCAGCGCAGCGGCGTGGGCAGAGTGGTCAGCGCAGCGGCGTGGGCAGAGTGGTCAGCGCAGTGCCGTGGGCAGAGTGGTCAGTGCAGCGCCGTGGGCAGAGTGGTCAGCGCAGCGCCGTGGGCAGAGTGGTAAGCACACACATACAGTCCGCTATACTTACCACCGACCCTGCGTCTTCCCCGCCGCCTGGATCCTGAGTCGACATGTCGCCGCCCCCGGACGACTGGATCGAATATGTTGTCCGGGTAGTTTTGCGAGACATCTTGGACGCTATATGGGATCCAGTAGTTTGGGGGCAGCGACGTGTCGACTGAGGATCCAGGCAGCGGACGCAGGGCCGGTGGTAAGTATAGCGGACTGTGTGTGTGTGTGTGTATGTGTGTGTGTGTACAAAGTTGAGGGAAGTGTAGACAAAGTGACGGAAGTGCGTACATACACACATATACACACATACTGTACATTGCATATGGAGGGGTGAGGAGAGCGGAGGCTGGAGGGCAGAGGACAGGGAGAGGAGAGCGGAGGCTGGAGGGCAGAGGACAGGGAGAAGCGAGTGGAGGCTGGAGGGCGGAGGAGAGGGAGAGGAGAGCGGAAGGTGGAGGGTAGAGGAGAGGGAGAGGAGAGCGGAAGCTGGAGGGCAGAGGACAGGGAGAGGAGAGCGGAGGCTGGAGGGCAGAGGACAGGGAGAGGAGAGCGGAGGCTGTAGGGCAGAGAGAGCAGAGGCTGGAGGGCAGAGACAGGGAGAGGGAGCGGAGGCTGGAGGCAGAGAAGAGCGAGGCTGGAGGCTGAGGAGAGGGACGGGAGAGGAGGAGTGGAGGCTGGAGGGCAGAGGAGAGGAGGGGAGGCTGGAGGGCAGAGAGAGGGAGAGGAGGGGAGGCTGGAGGGCGGAGGAGGAGGAGAAGCGGAGGGAGAGGGAGGCTGGAGGGCAGAGGAGGAGAGGAGGGGAGGCTGGAGGCAGAGGACAGGAGAGAGCAGAGGCGGAGGCTGAGAGGGCAGAGGACGGGAGGGAGAGGAGCTGGGAGGAGGAAGGGAGGCAGGGAGGGCAGAGAGGAGGCTGGAGGGCAGAGGACAGGAGAGAGGGAGGCAGGGAGAGGAGAGGCGTGAGGCAGAGGAGAGAGAAGAGGGAGGAGAGGGGAGGGAGGTGGAGGCGGAGGGCAGAGGGAGAGCGGAGGGGAGGGCAGAGGAAGAGAGGGAGGCTGGAGGCAGCGGGAGGCGAGTGAGGCAGAGGAAGGGAGAGTGGGCAGGGAGAAGCGGAGGCTGGAGGGCAGGGCAGGGAGAGGGAGCGGAGGCGGAGGGCAGAGGAGGGAGAGGAGAGGGAGGCTGGAGGGCAGAGGACAGAGGAGAGAGCGGAGGCGAGAGGGGAGAGGAGGGAGAGGGAGGGAGGGCTGGAGGGCAGAGGAGAGGGAGTGAGGCAGGGAAGAGGACGGAGGGCGGAGCTGGAGCAGAGGAAGAGGAGAGCGGAGGCTGGAGGGCAGAGGACAGGGAGAGGAGAGCGGAGGTGGAGGGCAGAGGACAGGGAGAGGAACGGAGGCTGGAGGGAGGCAGGTGGAGGCAGGACGGGAGAGGAGACGGAGGCTGGAGGGCAGAGGACAGAGAGGGAGGAGGTGAGGAGAGGACAGGAGAAGGGAGGAGAGCAGGGAGGACAGGGAGAGGGAGGAGGAGAGGAGAGGTGGTAGGGCAGAAGGAGAGGGAGGGAGCGAGGCTGGAGAGGCAGAGGACAGGACGGGAGAGGGGAGGAGCGAGAGAGGAGGGCAGGGGAGCGAGGGAGGGAGGAGGAGCGGAGGCTGGAGGGCAGAGGAGGGTGGAGGCTGGAGGGCAGAGGACAGGGAGAGTAGAGCGGAGGCTGGAGGGCAGAGGATAGGGAACGAGTGGAGGCTGGAGGGCAGAGGACTGGGAGAGGAGAGCGGAGGCAGGAGGCAGAGGACTGGAGAGGAGAGCGGAGGCAGGAGGGCAGAGGATGGAGAGGAGAGCGGAGGCGGAGGGCAGAGGCCAGGGCAGAGGAGGCTGGAGGGCAGAGGCCAGGGCAGAGGAGGCTGGAGGGCAGAGGCCAGGGCAGAGGAAGCTGGAGGGCAGAGGCCAGGGCAGAGGAAGCTGGAGGGCAGAGGCCAGGGCAGAGGAGGCTGGAGGGCAGAGGCCAGGGCAGAGGAGGCTGGAGGGCAGAGGCCAGGGCAGAGGAGGCAGGAGGGCAGAGGCCAGGGCAGAGGCCAGGGCAGAGGAGGCTGGAGGGCAGAGGCCAGGGCAGAGGAGGCTGGAGGGCAGAGGCCAGAGGGCAGAGGCCAGGGCAGAGGAGGCTGGAGGGCAGAGGCCAGGGCAGAGGAGGCAGGAGGGCAGAGGCCAGGGCAGAGGCCAGGGCAGAGGCCAGGGCAGAGGAGGCTGGAGGGCAGAGGCCAGGGCAGAGGAAGCTGGAGGGCAGAGGCCAGGGCAGAGGAAGCTGGAGGGCAGAGGCCAGGGCAGAGGAGGCTGGAGGGCAGAGGCCAGGGCAGAGGAGGCTGGAGGGCAGAGGCCAGGGCAGAGGGGAGGGCAGAGGAGGCTGGAGGGCAGAGGCCAGGGCAGAGGAGGCTGGAGGGCAGAGGCTGCTGGAGCCGGCAGGGCAGACTCACCGCAGGCCGGCCATCAGGTGTACTGTAGCAGGAGAGGAGGGGCGGGCAGAGCTGCAGGAGAGGAAGTCCCGCCCTCCTTCCTCTCCAGGCACGGGCAGGAAGCACGGGTAGGAAGCACGGGTAGGAAGCACGGGTACTCCCAGGGCTTGTGTGGCCCCCCGAGGTGGCGGGCAATGGGCCCCCCCTACCCCCCTCGGTATGTAGGCATGTGTCTGGAGGGCAGAGGGTGGAGGGGAGTGGATGGAGGGCACACGGAACTTCCGAGGTCGGAACGTTCCGTGTGCCGGTGCCTGTAGCAGGGGGGCAGCCCTGCTACAGTGCACTGCATGAGCCTGGGCGACGTCCATCACGGAAGTGGGCGTGGCCTGTTCCGGAAGTGGCCTTCGGGTTTTATATATAAGATATGTGTGTGTGTGTGTGTGCACACATATATATATAATATATATATGCACACACACAAATATATATATTTATATTTGCATGTATATGTGCACACATATATAATCTAACTATATATATATATATATATACACATATATATATATGTGTATATATATAGTTAGATAGATTTTATATATATATATATATATATATATATATATATATATAATCCAATATCTATTGTATGTATTCAGAGTATATGTACATGGTGCATCTATAGATATGGTGGGTATATATATATATATATATATATATATATATATATATACACCTAAGTGTATAGATGCATCATATCTCTAGATGCGTCATATATATACTGTATATATAAAGTGGATGCAGCTAATATATAGTGTGTGTATATATATATATATATATATATATATATATATATATATATATATATATATATGATCCATCTACTGTATATATACAGTATATATATACAGTATATATATATGATGCATCTATAGATATAAGTCTCTCTCTCTCTCTCTCTCTATATATATATATATATATATATATACAAGTGTATAGAGGCATCACATATATACTGTATATATACAGTAGATGCATAATCTATATTATATATAGATATACACTATATATATATTATATATAGATGCATCCACTGTATATATGCAGTATATATATGATCCATCTATACACGTGTGTGTGTATATATATATATATATATATAATACATAGCTGTATATACAGACATACATATCAATATACACACATTATCTATGTATATATGTGCATATGTATATATATATATACTTGTGTGTGTATATATATGTATGTATATATATTTTGTAGAGAGAGAGACTGAGGGTGAGAGGGTCTGTGAGTTTTGTGTAACGCTGGGACCTGGGTGATGCAGTAAACTTCACCTGAGGTCAGAGTTAATCCTCGTCACTCTATCTGACCTCAGGTGATCTACACTGATGTCACCCTGTTCACATCGGTAACAGAAAACTCACTCTATGTGGGTCACGCTGTGAAGTGGGAAGTTTCACATGAGGTCAGAGAAACACATTGCTTTATCCGACCTCAGGTGACACAGACCATGAACTCTCCCCCTTCACTGCACGAGCCTTCAAATATAATTTTTAGGGAATCTTCACTAACGGACGGACCTCTACCAGGATCCTAGATGGGTATGTGGGAGTAATAAAGATGGAGTCAAAATACGTGTTTGTGTTTTTGTTGTAATAAAAATTTTTTTCACGGTGTTGTGTCTTCTTTACTACTAAATAGAGATTCATAATGGCCGTGTCTAACATTGGCACGACATTATAAATCTCGGGCTTAGTGCCAGCTGCTAAAAGAAAGGTGGCATTAACCCCTTATTACCCAGTCTGCCACCGCCACAGGGCAGCTGGAAGAGCTGGGTACAGCTCCAGAATATTGCGCTTCTATAAATGCGCAATTTTCTGGGGTGGCTGCGAGCTGCAATTCTCAGCGGGGGTGGCCCAGAACGCTTGGGCCTCCCTACGCTGGGGATTCCAACCCTCAGCTGCCTAATTGTACCTGGCTGGCAAAGAAAAATGCGGCGAAGCCCCACGCCGTTTTTTTTCTTGTCAGCCAGGTACACCTAGGTAGTTGGGGGTGGATGGCAGCTCCCAGCTGCCTAGTTGTACCTGGCTGGCAAAGAAAAATGCGGCAAAGCCCCACGCCGTTTTTTTTTCTTGCCAGCCAGGTAGACCTAGACAGCTGTGGGCTGCCATCCACCCCCTACTACCTAGGTGTACCTGGCTTGCATGAAAAAACGGCATCTGTCTTCACCACATTTTTCTTTGCCAGCCAGGTACACCTAGGTAGTGGGGGGTGGATGGCAGCTCCCAGCTGCCTAGTTGTACCTGGCTGGCAAAGAAAAATGCGGCGAAGCCCCACGCCATTTTTTTTCTTGTCAGCCAGGTACACCTAGGTAGTTGGGGGTGAATGGCAGCTACCAGCGACCTAGTTGTACCTGGCTAGTAAAGGAAAATACAGCAAAGCCACATGCCATTTTTTTCTTGCCAGCCACATACAACTAGTCAGCTGGGAGCTGCCATCCACCCCCAACTACCTAGATGTACCTGGCTGGCAAGAAAAAAAACGGCGTGGGGCTTCGCCGCATTTTTCTTTGCCAGCCAGGTACAACTATGCAGCTGGGAGCTGCCATCCACCCCCAACTACCTAGGTGTACCTGGGTGGCAAAGAAAAATGTGGTGA
>JARQOC010000003.1:196835297-196852797 GCA_033576535.1 Allobates femoralis | reverse complement strand
TTTATATATACTAACCAATTATCTTCTGTAAATTAACAGATGTTTTGTTACCTCACCATGTGACATAATTGGAGGTATTTAACCTCGTCCATTGTAATTATACAATACAACCTTTTCCAAAACTCTACGACATTGTGTGGCGTAGATTTATTGGGCTCGCAAGCAAAGGGTAATGATAATTGCGGACACGAGTTATCCAAGCATGGAGATATACCTTTAAAGCATAGGTGTATATCTCCCATTATTTCCTTATCAACCTGAAATGTATACCTCCCTAACAAGTCCATTGTACTGTAGACAGTGAAAGGGCTATCCTCTGGACATTACTCTTCTACAAACTCCACCAAACCATAAAGGTCTACACAGACTGATGACCATTCATGTAAGCTTAGCCCTATACCCCATTTCCTCAAGATGCCTGGACCACCAGTGCAATAAGCCCCGGCACCTTGTGCAACCCCTATCCCGTTGTAGATTGTAAGCTCTTTTGAGCAGGGTCACCTTCATTTCTTGCTCTATTTATTGTATTTTTTTTTCACATTGATTCTATGCCTATTGTTTTGTATCCAATTATTGTACTTTATTTGTTCTCTATTGTAATTACTTACTGTATATTTTCTGTACTCTAACCCTACATTGTAAAGCGCTGCGGAATATGTTGGCGCTATATAAATAAAGCATTATTATTATTATTATTATTATACATCATACTTTACAGCTGTTTATACATTTCTCCTGCTACCCTGTGCTCATTACATTTTTGACAACAAGGGCTCAAACACACAGGCATCTGTCTTCAGTTTTTTTAGACGCTTTTTTGATATTGTCATTTAAACTGATGCTTTTAAAGAGCATTCAGCTTTTTCAGCTGCCCCTCTCACGTTAATAGGTGAGGAGAACAGGCTGCGCTTAAATGGCAAAGTGTGTGTGTGCTCCCATTGAAATCAATGGGACTGTAATACATGGCTTTTTTTGATAGTCAATTAAACGCGTCAGATACCTGTGTGTTCAAACACTGAATAAATACTTCTATTCATGCTTATTTTGGCCAAGAACTGATATGTGAAGAGAGGTGAATAAGGTACTGCAAGACACTTCTGTGGAACAATAATGGCCATGTGGATATTGATCTCACCAGGCCCTTAATTCACTTGATAGCTGTCATAGTAGATAGGACACCTTCCATACACTGTATATTAAATGGGTGTCTGGTCTTTGTAGTGATACATTTAGTAATTTGTAGTTTTAGACACCCAATAAATGTCTTTAGATTGAATATTCTAACAAAGTAATATAATTATACCTTTTCTCTCCAAGGGAAACTACCATTGTATGTAATTTCTTCTCCAGGGTTGATGTCACTTATGGCAAAAAGGCACAAATGTGGCCTTTTTTCAACCATAACTTTCTTCATTTTGCAATTTGGGTTTTTATATTCATCATTAACTAATCTTCCTAATGAGTCATTGTCTTGGGATGCATCAGTGCTGATATAAAAGAAAAAAATGTACCTGAATCTTGACATGTAGAAATATCTGGTTGATTATAATATAACCAAGATAATACAAATGTATTTAAAGGGAGTCTGTCACTAGTTTTTTAGCGTGGACTTTTACTAAGATAGGTAAACCATGGAACAGTGGGCAGAGTGCAGAGGAAGGCAACATCTTATTTAATCTAAGCTATAAAATGTTATATGAAAATGAGCATGGCAGGAGTTCTCATGGTAATGAGGGGCATTATGCAGCCCTTCAGCACTGTGAAACTCCAGTAAGGAATGGGAATAGCCCCCCTCATAACAATGGGGACTAATCCTACTTGTGGAGCTCATTTGCATATAAATTGTGATGAGCAAGCACCAAAGTGCTCAGAAGAGGGGAAGGTGTCCGGATAATACTACTGGCAGGGAACAGCTTGCCTCAAGGTATCCCTGCCCTTTGGCGTACAGGCCAAAGTGGCGGATGGAAGGCAAACCCAAGGATACACTCCATGGAGACACGGTGGGCGGGGACAGCCTGGGATCACTCCTACAGTGTCACTGCAGAAGGCTTTACCGGCTGTCCCTTCCCACATTGACGCACATGGAGTTTCCATGTTTTCCCACCCACCAGCACGTCAAAGTGGATGGGAAGAACAGGGACTTTGAATTTAGTAGTCTCTGCTCACATTTGTGAGACGCTGGTGGGTGGGAACAACAGTGTGTCATCAGGGGGTTGGAGCCTGCCCCCGACGCATCATATGACGCAAAAAGACGCTGCACACAGCCCGACCCGGAAGCACTCCAGGCCGGGCAGTGTCAGGAAAGTGACACCACAGCACCGCCGACCAGAGGACGGACCCATGGACTGCTGGCAGCGTCTGCAGGAGCAGGGGAGTATAATTTATTTTTTTGCCCTGACAGAACTCCTTTAAATCTCTATAATTAAATAACATAAGTTGGTTTCTGCTGTCTGACCACCGTGCCTACCAAACAGTGAGAGAACTCCACACTGAAAAACTGGTGACAAAATTCCCTTGTTACAGTCATCTTAACATAACAAATGACACTGGTTGACATCTATTAAAGGAATTTGTCACCAGTTTGATGCTAGCTAAACTGCCAACGGCCATGGAAAGTATACATCTCTGCTTTTAATTTAGACATTTTGCTGCCTTTGTTGTGCTGGTAAAGTCAGAGAGGCTACATCTTCACTGTAATGAGAGATTTCTGGGTATACCAATATGTTTAAAAGCCCTAAATCTACCTGCTATAGCTATTAAATAGCAAACTAACCCCTATTCATATTGCCCTCTTAAGGGCTAAAATACGTCCGAAAAAATAGACCCCATTGAAATGCATTGATTTCAATGGGGTAAAACACACGTCCGAATTTTTTTCGGATCGGCCGATCCGAAAAAAAAATTCGGATGCATGTCCGAATATTCATTTTCAGACTGAATTTCAGCCCCATTATAATAAATGTGAACAAAAATTTCGGTCCGAAATTCGGTTGTACTTGTAAACGGAACCGAATTTCAGGCCGAAATTTTTATTTATTTTTTTTTCATTTTCCCATTTAATTTACATCCGAATTTCAGATGTCCAAAAAATTTCGGATCCGAAATTGCGCAAATTCAGACCCGAATTTCAGATCCGAAATTTTTTTCGATCTGTGTCTTAGCCCTAAGGGTGCTTCTTTATGTTACCTGATGTTGCAAAAATGGTGCTGCCTCAGTAACTGACTGCAGTGGATTCACATGATCAGCAGAGACAGGACATAATCAGGACTGGCTATCAACTGGGGAAAGATGGATACCCTTTAAGGCTGGTTTCACATTGGCGTTCCCCTCCGCAGCATTCTGCGGAGGGGAAGCGCAATGTGAGCGCAGCCAGCAGAAGCCCCTATCATAATGAGAGCGCACGGTGCTGCGCTTGACTGCGCATGACCGTGCTCTCCCATTCACTCCCATATTTGATTTGTACACAGGTGGATGCCTGCGCACAAATCACCCAGTCTCGTCCGCACCAGGGACGCGACATGTTGCATTCCTGGTACGGAGGAGAGTGTGTGATTTGTGCGCAGGCATCCACCTGCGTACAAATCACATATGGGAGTCATGCGCAGTCAAGTGCAGCACCGTGCGCTCTCATTATAAAGATAGGGGCTTCTGCTGGCTGCGCTCACAAGGCGGTTCCCCTCCGCAGAACGCTGCGGAGGGGAACGCCAATCTGAACCCAGCCTAAAATGCATTAAAAAAAATGATTACTTACCACCATATTTTTTCATTCCACTGAAATTCGTACATGAAGTTCTTAAAATTGGGGTCCTTTATGGACCTTTTCTGGCTCTCATCCAAATTGATGAGCTCACCTCGATATTCTGCAACAAAACTCCCTTTTTCGATTTCAGTTTCAGCAAACACTCCTCTTCCTGTAGAAAATATTTATCATTACCTAAGACAGTCATTCTAATGCATGAGAATACTAAGGCAATTTAGTTAAAACTTGTTTTAACTCACCTTTAAATCAACCTTAATGACACAAAGTGGACAGAAAGATTCACGTACCGCAAACACTGGTACAAGATAATGTATTCAATTTGTAAACTGGAAGGAAAAACTGCAATTTATATATAGACTAGTAAAAAGGCCCGATGCAATTGCATCGGGAGCACGGTGAAATGAATTGTTTGTATACAGGTGGGTCAGTGGGTATCAGAGTATAGAGGCGGGTCAGTGGGTAGTAGAGCATCGAGGTGGCTCTGTGGGTAGCAGAGTATGGAGGCGGCTCTGTGGCTAGCAGAGTATCGAGGCGGCTCTGTGGGTAGCAGAGAATAGAGGCGGCTCTGTTGGTAGTAGAGTATAGAGGCGGCTCTGTGGTGGAGGGGTGAGGAGAGATGCGGCTGTGTGGTGGAGGGGTGAGGAGAGATGGGTGTCTGTGGTGGAGGGGTGAGGAGAGATGCGGCTGTGTGGTGGAGGGGTGAGGAGAGAAGCGGCTGTGGTGGAGGGCTCAGGAGAGATGCGGCTGTGGTGGAGGGGTGAGGAGAGATGCGGCTCTGTGGTGGAGGGGTGAGGAGAGATGCGGCTCTGTGGTGGAGGGGTGAGGAGAGATGCGGCTCTGTGGTGGAGGGGTGAGGAGAGATGGGTGTCTGTGGTGGAGGGGTGAGGAGAGAAGCGGCTGTGTGGTGGAGGGGTGAGGAGAGATGCGGCTGTGTGGTGGAGGGGTGAGGAGAGATGCGGCTGTGTGGTGGAGGGGTGAGGAGAGAAGCGGCTGTGTGGTGGAGGGGTGAGGAGAGAAGCGGCTCAGTGGTGGAGGGGTGAGGAGAGATGCAGCTCTGTGGTGGAGGGGTGAGGAGAGATGCGGCTCAGTGGTGGAGGGGTGAGGAGAGATGCGGCTCAGTGGTGGAGGGGTGAGGAGAGATGCGGCTCAGTGGTGGAGGGGTGAGGAGAGATGCGGCTCAGTGGTGGAGGGGGGTGAGGAGAGATGCGGCTCAGTGGTGGAGGGTGAGGAGAGATGCGGCTGAGTGGTGGAGGGGTGAGGAGAGATGCGGCTCAGTGGTGGAGGGGTGAGGAGAGAAGCGGCTTAGTGGTGGAGGGGTAAGGAGAGAAGCGGCTCAGTGGTGTAGGGTTGAGGAGAGATGCGGCTCAGTGGTGGAGGGGTGAGGAGAGAAGCGTGCCAGTGGTGGAGGGGTGAGGAGAGAAACACAGTATATACATACATGAGACATTGTATAGACAGACAGTATGCAGAGATTACAGAGATTATACACACAGTATACACACGTTACAGACAGTATACACACATTACACACAGTATAGATACATTACAGACAGTATACAGAGATTACACACAGTATAGAGACATTAGACAGAGTATAGAGACATTACAGACAGTATACAGAGATGACACACAGTATAGAGACATTACAGAGAGTGCAGAGACATGACACAGAGTGTGCAGAGACATGACACAGAGTGTGCAGAGACATTGACACAGAGTGTGCAGAGACATGACACAGAGTGTGCAGAGACATGACACAGACAGAGTGTGCAGAGACATGACACAGACAGAGTGTGCAGAGACATGACACAGACAGAGTGTGCAGAGACATGACACAGACAGAGTGTGCAGAGACATGACACAGACAGAGTGTGCAGAGACATGACACAGACAGAGTGTGCAGAGACATGACACAGACAGAGTGTGCAGAGACATGACACAGACAGAGTGTGCAGAGACATGACACAGAAAGTGTGCAGAGACATGACACAGACAGTAAGGCAGGGGTTAAAAAAATGTAAATAAAGTTTATGCTCACCTCACCCCGAGCTCCCGGTGGCTCCTCCAGGCTCCCGGTGCCTACAGAGCTCTTCTACTGCAGTTCAGGACCTGCGGTGATGTCAGTCACGTGACCCGCGGTTACCATGGAGTACTACTAATAGTGATTGCACATACATCATATAACAGAGTATACCATGACCTTACAAAAATTACAATCATAAATAATCACGGTATACAGAGGAATAAAGTGACGTGCATAAAAAGCAATAGAAGAAAACAATAATGCTGTTCATGTGGCGCCCCGCCAATGCAGGCGTCACAGAGGGGTACTGCACCCGTAAAAGAGGTGCAGATGCTCCAGCTGCAGGTGGACCCTAGGATGGTGAGTGGGACCCATTCCCAGCACTCCCACATTAGTATAGGGTGGGAGGTTACCCGGGAGGGAATAAATTCACCTCTAGGGGGAACAAGGAGGCCTTTTGCTCCCAAGTCTTTGCTGCTATGTCTCTCGTCTGAGGAACCAGGAGGAGAGATGGAAGAAGAAGAGAAGGTTTAAGGAGAATGTGAAAGGAGCTTTCCAGAAGAGCATCCGGTCTGGGAAAGAGGAGCCAGCAAGATAGGTTCTCCCAGACAGCTTACCGGGCACCGGAGCCCGCAGACTGCTGGAGCTATATGCACGGCAGAGAATCCGGATTCCCATGGAGTCTTCAAGTCTCATGGACACCAGAGCAGTCTACAAGAAGGGCACCAGGCAACGTCAAGGGAACAAGCAGCCAGCCAGTAGAGAGTTACCCGACGACAGCGAGGGTGAGAGAGGACAGGAGGTCAGGCTGGATTCTAAATCAACCAGGCTTCACACCAAACTTGAAAGCAGAGAAGAACGGACACGGGTTAGTTAATGAAGGCACACCAAGAATTCCACCATACCACCTAGGATCCACTTGCAGCCACCCGTTAAGCTACCTGTTCTTGTAACATCTAAGTGTTGAACTGTGAATTGTAACTGCAACTGCTACAACTAAAAGTAAAGTACCCGGAGGAAAAGTCACTTTGCCTCTGCCTGTGTTTCCTTTTGCATGAACTTGTTCCCTTTTCAGGAACGCTGCCTCGGAGGTCCAGCCCTACCTGTGGAGGACTTTGCTAACTAGCCGCGATACCATCTACCTCCGGCGGACTGTGGCGGCGCTGGTGACTCCTCACCAGAAACTACAGGTGACGTCACGACAACTTGTAAATATAATCCCCTGTAAATATACCCTTTTTCAAAGAAATCCCCCAGGACACGGGATCAGGCGCGGCCACCACTCCCCGTGACACAGGAGCGTTAACCCCTTGGAGCCTGATACCCGAGTACCCAAAGCCTGGGGCTCGACATTCATAGTAGTCTTAGCGATCAGAAAAACAAAAATCATGAGGTCGGCCTGATGAAGTGATCTTGAGATTTCAAGGATCGCGAAACGTATGTCGGGGTCCAGATATCTGGGGGGCCATTCCCCTGCTGTGTGAACAGGGGATCCATCATTCCTTGCTTACACTATGGGTATGAATTATGTATGATTTTTGTTTTTCTTTGTTTTGTTTCTTATGGCTTCTTTGAGGATAACTTCAATGGGAGTTAAAGAAACAGCACAGTCTACTTGGTAGTTCCAGAGTCTCATCCTCTTGTTCAAAGGCAGAGACAGATTTTCAATGCAAATAACATTATATTATTATTATTATTATTATTATTATTATTATTATTATTACACTGTGTTCCAAATTATTATGCAAATGTTCTTTTCTTCTAATTTTCCTAAATGGTCAGTGCAAATGACGATCAGTGTAATAAAAGTCATCACCCGTTAGAGTATACATCAAATTTTATTGAAGACACCTCCCAATTATAACAGTATAATCTTCAAAATTAAAAAAAAACTCTAAATGCACTGTTCCAAATTATTAGGCACAGTAGAGTTTCTAAACATTTGATATTTTTGAAAGAATTGAAAATGCTCTTTTGTTGAATTTGCAGCATTAACAGGTCACGTTCACTGAAATAAAAAGCTATTTAACTCCAAAACATCCTAACAGGCCAAGTTACATGTTAACATAGGAACCCTACTTTGATATCACCTTCACAATTCTAGCATCCATTGATATTATGAGTTTCTGGAGAGTTTCTGCTAGGGATGGGCGAGTCTACTCGCTAGGACTCGGGACTCGGCGATTCTGAAGGTACTCGCAGGACTCGTTACTCGGCGAATCTCCCAGCTTGGACTCGCACAGTGACGAGTCCAATGGAATTCAATGTCAATAAGCTTGACTCTTCACAGATACCCGCTGTCAGCAGCGAGTCTGAGCGAATCTACGATTCCGAGTCCTACGAGTCTACGATTCCGAGTCCTGTATACTGTATTCGGGAGTCGGACTCTCGAATACAGAATCTGTTATGTTCCGAGTCAGCACAGCGTGCGTGTTAGGTCAGAAAACTTGTGAAGATAGCCAGTCATAGTCAGTAATGGCATAGCAAAGTTGGTTGTGACAGGACTATGATTGGCTGCTGTCCATCGTGATGCCTATGTAATGTACGACAGGCAAGGCAGTATATAAGGCTTGTCCCCGCCATTTTGGCCACATTCCTGAGACGATCTGACCTAGTATAGGGAGAGAGAGATATATGCTGGAGCAGATCAGGGATTGTCAGTGTAGGGAAGATTCCTTATATTAACCCAAAAAGCTCTTCTGAGAGCTAGGAGGAGGACAGAGTAGTGCTGTGTAGGCAGGCAGGCAGGCAGGGAGGGAAGGAAGGAGAAGCCTTAGAGTGCACACAGGACGGACCTCATAGCTTAGCTTACTCACTCAGCTTTGCTAACAGCTGCAGTCAGAGGCTTAGCTGAGGTGCTGTTTCCCTTTTGTTTTTGCACCAGATCGATTTTTGTTCCTAATAAGCCATAGAGCGTTATTTTTCCTGTGGCAGACCAGTGCGTTGCTGCTAGCACGTACACCACCTTAGGGAGTGTAGTGTGCGGCTTCACTGCCAAGTGTGAGCGCGCACACTTACCCCGCCAGCAAGTGACGCATACAGCAACACCAAACCACATCTGGGTGGCTGTGCGCACTTAAAACCAATTTTTTTAGGGAGTGTAGTGTGCGGCTTCACTGCCAAGTGTGACCGCGCACACTTACCCCGCCAGCAAGTGACGCATACAGCAACACCAAACCACATCTGGGTGGCTGTGCGCACTTAAAACCAATTTTTTTAGGGAGTGTAGTGTGCGGCTTCACTGCCAAGTGTGACCGCGCACACTTACCCCGCCAGCAAGTGACGCATACAGCAACACCAAACCACATCTGGGTGGCTGTGCGCACTTAAAACCAATTTTTTTAGGGAGTGTAGTGTGCATCATCATCGGCTCCAAGCCTCCAAATAAGAGAAAAACCAGCGAGTTTGGACTCGCACACTTTCAGAGACACATCAGCGAGTTGTAAATGTCATTATTCGCTATTACTCGGTTCCCTATTCATTAACATTGGACTCGCTGGACTCGCAACGAGTCCCGAGTCCTTGACTCGGACTCGTTGGGGTCTTGCGATTCCGAGTCTTTTAGGACTCGCCCATCTCTAGTTTCTGCTTGTACAGTTAGGGCCAGAAATATTTGGACAGTGACACAATTTTGGCGAGTTGGGCTCTGCATGCCACCACATTGGATTTGAAATGAAACCTCTACAACAGAATTCAAGTGCAGATTGTAACGTTTAATTTGAAGGGTTGAACAAAAATATCTGATAGAAAATGTAGGAATTGTACACGTTTCTTTACAAACACTCCACATTTTAGGAGGTCAAAAGTAATTGGACAAATAAACATAACCCAAACAAAATATTTTTATTTTCAATATTTTGTTGCGAATCCTTTGGAGGCAATCACTGCCTTAAGTCTGGAACCCATGGACATCACCAAACGCTGGGTTTCCTCCTTCTTAATGCTTTGCCAGGCCTTTACAGCCGCAGCCTTCAGGTCTTGCTTGTTTGTGGGTCTTTCCGTCTTAAGTCTGGATTTGAGCAAGTGAAATGCATGCTCAATTGGGTTAAGATCTGGTGATTGACTTGGCCATTGCAGAATGTTCCACTTTTTTGCACTCATGAACTCCTGGGTAGCTTTGGCTGTATGCTTGGGGTCATTGTCCATCTGTACTATGAAGCGCCGTCCAATTAACTTTGCAGCATTTGGCTGAATCTGGGCTGAAAGTATATCCCGGTACACTTCAGAATTCATCCGGCTACTCTTGTCTGCTGTTATGTCATCAATAAACACAAGTGACCCAGTGCCATTGAAAGCCATGCATGCCCATGCCATCACGTTGCCTCCACCATGTTTTACAGAGGATGTGGTGTGCCTTGGATCATGTGCCGTTCCCTTTCTTCTCCAAACTTTTTTCTTCCCATCATTCTGGTACAGGTTGATCTTTGTCTCATCTGTCCATAGAATACTTTTCCAGAACTGAGCTGGCTTCTTGAGGTGTTTTTCAGCAAATGTAACTCTGGCCTGTCTATTTTTGGAATTGATGAATGGTTTGCATCTAGATGTGAACCCTTTGTATTTACTGTCATGGAGTCTTCTCTTTACTGTTGACTTAGAGACAGATACACCTACTTCACTGAGAGTGTTCTGGACTTCAGTTGATGTTGTGAACGGGTTCTTCTTCACCAAATAAAGTATGCAGCGATCATCCACCACTGTTGTCATCCGTGGACGCCCAGGCCTTTTACAGTTCTCAAGCTCACCAGTCAATTCCTTTTTTCTCAGAATGTACCCAACTGTTGATTTTGCTACTCCAAGCATGTCTGCTACCTCTCTGATGGATTTTTTCTTTTTTTTCAGCCTCAGGATGTTCTGCTTTACCTCAATTGAGAGTTCCTTTGACCGCATGTTGTCTGGTCACAGCAACAGCTTCCAAATGCAAAACCACACACCTGGAATCCACCCCTGACCTTTTAACTACTTCATTGATTACAGGTTAACGAGGGAGACGCCTTCAGAGTTAATTGCAGCCCTTAGAGTCCATTGTCCAATTACTTTTGGTCCCTTCAAAAAGAGGAGGCTATGCTTTACAGAGCTATAATTCCTAAACCCTTTCTCCGATTTGGATGTGGAAACTCTCATATTGCAGCTGGGAGTGTGCACTTTCAGCCCATATTATATATATATAATTGTATTTCTGAACATGTTTTTGTAAACAGCTAAAATAACAAAACTTGTGTCACTGTCCAAATATTTCTGGCCCTAACTGTATTTCTTTGCATGATGTCAGAATAGCCTCCCAGAGCTGCTGTTTTGATGTGAACTGCCTCCCACCCTCATAGATCTTTTGCTTCATTATACTCCTAAGGTTCTCTATAGGGTTGAGGTCAGGGGAAGATGGTGGCCACACCATGAGTGTATCTCCTTTTATGCCCATAGCAGCCAATGGCACAGAGGTATACTTTGTAGCATGAGATGGTGCATTGACATGCATGAGGATGATTTTGCTCCTAAAGGCACGTTTTTGCTTTTTGTACCATGGAAGAAAGTTCTCAGTTGGAAACTCTATATACATTGCAGAGGTCATTTTCACACCTTCTGGAACCTTAAAGGGGTCTACCAGCTGTTTCCCAATGATTCCAGCCTAAAACATGACTCCTCCACCTCCTTGCTGATGTCGCAGCCTTGTTGGGACATGGTGGCATCCACCAACCATCCACTACTCTATTCATCTGGACCATCCAGGGTTGCTCGGCACTCATCAGTAAACAAGACTGTTTGAAAATTAGTCTTCATGTATATTTGGACCCACTGCAACTGTTTCTGCTTGTGAGCACTGTTTAGGGGTGGCCGAATAGTAGGTTTATGCACCACAGCAAGCCTTTGAAGGACCCTACACCTTGAGATTCGAGGGACTCCAGAGGCACCATCAGCTTCAAATATCTGTTTGCTGGTTTGTAAGGCCTTTTTAGCAGCTGCTCTCTTAATCTGATGAACTTGCCTGGCAGAAACCTTCCTCATTCTGCCTTTATCTGCACGAACACATCTGTGCTCAGAATCAGCCACACATCTCTTTACAGTATAATGATCACGCTTAAGTTTTCGTGCAATATCAAATGTTTTCATCCCTTGTCCAAGGCATTGCACTATTTGTTGCTTTTCGGCAGCAGAGACATCCTTTTTCTTTCCCATGTTACTTTAAGGCGGCCGTCACACGTATCTATATCTTGAGTGATATTGTTAGCGATCACGTGCATGCGCGATCGCTTACAATATCGTTCACATCGCTGGTGAGATGTCACACAGACAGACTCACTAGCGATGTGAACCAGCGAGATCGCTGGTAACTATGGTACACATCGGGTTGCTAGGCGCCGCGCGGCGCTTAGTAACCCGACGTTTACCATAGATACCATCTCCCAGCATAGGCTCTGCCGCTGGGAGATCGTTCATCGTGGAGTCACACACCACGATGAAGCAGATTGAACAAGCGTTTGTCGCTTGATATGAGCTCCGGCTCACAAATCTGCGATCTAGCGATCAAGCGATTTTACATTGTAAAATCGCTTGATTGCACGCAGCGATGCACAAACGATATTGCATAGCGATCAAAAAGCAAATCGCTTAAGCGATATCGTGCAGGTCATTGAAGCGTGTGACGGCTGGCGAAAACTGTGCCCTGCGTAATATTGGCATTGTTCACACACATGCGTTTTTTTTGCCCATCTCTGCGTTTTTTGGACTGTTAAAAAAAACACAGGTGTGTTAACGCAGGGTACATTTGCGTGTACATGCGTTTTTCACCTGCACTTGCGTTTTTTTCCCCCAGTCCAAAAAACGCTGCATGCAGCGTTTTTTGGGTGCTGGAAAAAAACGCAGGTGTGGTTTCCCAAAAACGCATGCGTTTTTTTAACATGGGCCCCTATGGGAAACGCATGCGTTAACGCAGGTGCCTATATGTGACCTGCGTTAACGCATGCGTTTCCCATAGGGCCCCATGTTAAAAAAACGCATGCGTTTCTATAACATGGGGCCCTATGGGAAACGCATGCGTTTTTAAATGGCACATTTATGCACCCTGCGTCAACGATTGCGATTTTGCCTGCGTTTTTGAGGAAAAAATGACAAAGTCCAAAAAGGCTGTATTTCCTTTCAGACACAGAAGAGACATTTTTTAGCACTCCTAAAAAAACGCATGTGGTTTTAGGAGTGCTAAAAAAAACCGCAAATTGTGTGTGAACAATGCCATTGTTGAACACCCAGTTTTCCTTTTATTGGGCTCACCTGCCAAACTAATTATCACAGATATCTGAGATTGATTTCAATGATCCAACGAACCCTAATGGTACCTTTACACGCCGCCACAACAGGATGCATACAACCCGCTACAGGCTACAAATGTAGCTTGTCGAGCCAATATTGCCCGTAGTAGCGGCGTCTGAAGACGGGACGACACAGCCGGCTACAGATACCTCTGTATCCGTGCACTGCCCATAAACATATGGCAACATCGCCGATTGTAGCGAGCTGTATCGGCGTGTAAAGAAGCTACAGAAGGGAACTCTGGACACCCGGCGATGTAGCTGCAATGTGGCTAAGGCGTCACCCATGCTCCGTGATACCGCGCCCCTTCAGCGATCATTGGTGGAAGATGCTGCGTTACGATTGGCCCTTGCCTCACAGCCCTCCATCTTGGATGAGCTGTCCCTTCAGCACTACACATATGCGCCGTATGCACGATCAGATAGTAGTACAATTACGCGGACACACACTTGAACGTAAAATCATAAATGGCCCATGATCTACATACAGTGTGCACATCCTATCAACATGATAACGAATAATGCGGGACACAGCGCACAAGTGTGTGTTACGTACCGCTCTGGCTTATTGCACAGCAGCTGCCGTAGAAGTGTTCCGGGTCTGGCAGTGCGCGCAGCGCGCACACAGATGCACACAATCCCATAGCACATCGGAGGAGATTACCCAGTAGACAGATCAGAGCCGTGTTGTACGGACTGCACTGTGGGTCTTCTGCAGTAGGGGCCGCATAAGTGTGTCGGCCGAGTCACTGCGTGTTGGGCTACTTATAAAGGTGCGTCACCCCCACAGCGGTCGTAATGACGTCATGACGTTGGTTTCATTTTCACTCTGCCTGCAAGGTGCCAGCCCCGCCTCTGCACACACCATAGCAGTCATGGCAGCCGTGCACCGCGCCGCAACATGGGGGATGGCGGAGCTGATCATCCTCATTGATCATTGCGACCGTCGGGACTATTGGGGCCACCATCACCACCGCCACCCCAGGCTGCGCAATCGGTGCACCGTGCGGCGGATCCAGCGGGCCCTGCTCTGCCAACTGGGGGTACAGAGGACAGTCAAAGCGATCCAAAAAAAGATCGCTGACTTGAAGCACAAGTGCCCAGGTCGCATACTGGACATCCGTGCCAGGATTGCCAGGCTGCGTGGTGAGTAATTGTTGCCCCAAAACACACACCGCCACATGTGCATGTCCCACAATACACAAAAAATGATGGAAACATATGACAAGGGACAGTGTGGCCTACACAATCAAACACATCTTCACAGTGTTGTGCTCATCCAGTCAGGCCTAAAAATGTCTCACACGCACAGTCCATGCATACAACATGAGTGTATGCATCCAGCATCACCTGGTTGATGCTAAGTAAGGCTGGGGTCACACACACAGATATCTGCCCACATATTGTTTGCACATCTCTGTTTGCAGTCAAATCATGGTCACATGTTGACATTTGGAGACAGCCTCAAAATGGAACAATGTGTCCATGCTTTCACTGCAACCAGAGATCTGTCAACAATATCTGGCCACATATCTGTGTGTGTGTGACCCCAGCCTTAGCCGTCAAATACATACCCACACAAGCTCTTTGTAGGACAACAATGTGTAGGCATGATCTTATTACGTCTTTTATGTTCAAATTTCAAACTAGATGCTGAATCCTCATCAGAAGAAGGGCCCCATGCCCCACCCCCAGGTGGCCCATCAAGAACCCCACCACATCAGGCTCAAGTGGCACCCTTGTCCCCAGGGTCAACACCTTCCCCCGGGCCTCAGGAGCCAGACGTCCCGTCACCCACCGGGACAGAGGACGTGGAGGACCAGTCCGCACCTGGCAGCCCGCTGGAGTGTGACCAGCTGTCCCCATCTGCCTGGCTGCTGGAGGAACACATCAACTCCCCACAGGAGGGCGAGGAGCAGCAAGTACCTGGCGGCCCAGAGGAGTCTTTGCCCCGTAGCCCAGGACCACTGTTACCCCTGAACCACATAATGTGGCCACGGAGCCCCAGCCCGGGAGTAACACCACCTCCCACTGTCTCCAGCTCAGTGGCGAGTCCTGGGGTGACCATGTCCCCACACAGTGACTATGGTGGTAAGTGGGTTATGTTGCCACAGACACCCTGCACACTGTTGCTTAAATTTCATCTGGGGCCAAACAATTTATGTAAACAAAGTAAACCATGTTGGTTCACCCTTTTTCCAGATGGTGAACGTGCGGGCTCATATGGATGGAGCTTGACCCCATCTCCCTCCCCGTCTGATGGTGAACTGGATTTGGAGGAACAGGGTAAGTGGATGGTTGCGGCCAGTCATGACTAACCATCAGCAGTGACGACTGTGTACTAAAGTTTGTGTTTACTCCCAATACAGGTGCCCCTACCATGGAGGAATTCATCCAGGCCCATCAGGCATTTGTGGCCCGTTTGACCACGGCTCTACAGCGTGGCCTGCAGGACCTTGGCCGCCTGGCTCAAATGCTGGCGGACCTACACCCACACCATGGTTCACACCCATGAATTTGAGGGATGCATTGTATCCTGGCCAAACATGGCCCCACAAACAGTTGTCCTTGTTGGACCCTAAAATTTTCACACGTTGGCTTGTTGCCTTGCAAAAGTGAAAATATTTTTTTTTTTTTTTTGCCCCGTTGGGCTCTTTTCTTATAGTGTCCCACATTGGGACCATCACAAGTGTGGACTGGCTAGCCCCATCTGGCCTAAGCCTTCCTTGTATGATGGCAAATGTCTGTGACACATGTATGTTTACAATACAATGCTGTTCTAACTTTGTTATACGCTCCTTCATGTGACCTTACTAATATTTGGTGACCAAACCTCACCATAACCTAACTATGTGAGGCACATCACAACATCCCTTTGTGAATGTGCTAAGACATTCCAAATGAACCGATGGTGATCCTGCTGAGCGAGCACTGGCCCATATTGTGTGGCTTGGGGAAACCTATTATTGGCCACAATTACATTCACCCCCAAAAACCCACACAATCCTTATTCTGAAATGAATACACAATTGTGTTAATAAATAAAATTTATTCCAGCCTGGAATTTAAAATAAATTACAAATAATAGAATTTTTGTGGAAAAAAAAAAAAAAAAACCACAAATTTTGCCCAAAACTCAATCAACAAAATATACATATAAAACGCAATTCCTGAAATTATAAAGTCCAGACTGCCAATTCTGTGCATTGGCTACTAGTGTCCAAATTACTCCTCTTCTGTCGGCTCTGACAATGCCGCATCCCCCCTCCTCTGAGGGCAGCCCCGACCTGCCCCAGAACGTCTGGTTGAACGACGATGTGTTGAGGGGGGATGGGGTGACTGTGGCGGGGCCGGTCTTCTCACGGGCCGAGATGGGGCAGCTGGTGAAAGGGGCCACAAGGTGTGTTGCTTGGGGGGGGGGACGTGGCAGCCCCATTGAAGGGCCCCATCATCGGCAGCATCAGCGGCATTGTGGAAGACCCTCAGAAGGATCTTCTTCTGGAGCGGCTCCATCCCTCGCATTCTGTTGCTCATGTAGAGGGCGTCGGGGTCCATGTGGGTCCGTTGTTCATCCAACAACACGCGTCGGGCCCAGGTCGCCAGCTCCGTCTCAGGTGGTGCAGGACGTCGGCGGCGACGGATCCCGGAGCTGGGACCTGGGCCTGGACCCACATCACTCGCCGCGCCCTCCTGCTCAGCCCCAGATGTCATGGGCTGAGCATCATCAGCAACAGAATCCTCGGCAATGGAGCCGTCCTCTTCTGGGGCCTGTGGGTGGGGAAAAAAAAAAAAAAAAAACCATTAGTGGAGGCAATATCAACTGTATACATTCACAACAGGACTCTATATACCACTCCCACACACACCAAGCCCAACTACCAGAATGGAAAATGAGGAATAACACAGTAAAGCAAATAAGGTTCAAGACCCCAACACCAGTGGTTCTCCTGTACACTCACCTCGACCATTCCAGGAGCTCAGCTAAATACATAATTAGTTGTTTGTCACGTAGCCGTAATCCAATATTAGGACATGTCACCACAACACCTTGATACTGGGGGCTGTGCTGGCCAATGACACATATTGGGCACCTTCCCATTAGGACTCCTTTATGGTGAGAATCCACCCCTCACTCAATTACCTTTAACCCACTGGCAACAAAGCCAACACACATGTGAGACAGCACCATTTACTACATGGTACTATGTGGCTGTTTGAGAACAAACCACCTGCTATCTTGAAACCCTTAAATAACTAACCTAAACATACCAAGATGTTGTGGAAGAAGCAACATTGCAATACGGCTGGAAGCATAGAATAGAAAAGTCTGGCAAGTCATGGAAGGAGGGCAGATAGATTGACACCCCAAGGTGTGCCGCAGCAAGGAGGTAAATATGCCAACACATTTGGTGTGAA
>JARQOC010000003.1:196804682-196835197 GCA_033576535.1 Allobates femoralis | reverse complement strand
AGTTATAGCGGGCGCAGACGGTTGTTTTCTAGCTCAAATGTCTACTGTTGCATCAAAAGGAATCACACAGTCAATAATTCTACTATACATTACTAGAATGTAGCAAGCCAAGCAGACAGCATGGAGACCTCACCTCACTCATCAATGCCCACACCGGGGACCCGGAGAGAATCTGTAGACGCATGGCTTTGATTTTTCCTAGAGAGCTGCTGATTTCGCCTTCAGCAATGCCATTCTGAAATGTGCCTGTGCAAAACAAAACACGCAGGTACGAATAGGTTAGGGTCAGAGCTTTCATTTAGGAAACATCCCCTGGACCAACTAGTCTGCATAAAATAGAAGTTATGAGAAAACATTTCACACAGCTTAAATCCAGTGAACATGCCATCAAAATGATTGTGGATCACCTAAAATAGTAAGACCACTATTTTACAGGTAAAACCTGTATATGCACTTGTACGCTATTTTGTGTAAAGGTATCAAAATAACTGTACTTCTCGGAAAACATGTCAACTAAAGTGAAGACAGGTGGCCAGCATACTGAGATGCCAGGTCACATCTCCTAGAGAGAAGTGATGTGAAGGAGCAGTGAGGAGCAGAGTGATAAACTAGGCCGCGAGAGCAACAAAAAAGACTGTGCTGAGTTATCTAACTAGTCTTTTACCTCACAAGAGCTGGATTCACGTATGCACTCCTCAGTAGTGATGTATAATGTCACATCTCTGCACTGCTCAGCACTGCTGTATAATGTCACATCTCTGCACTGCTCAGTACTGCTGTATAATGTCACATCTCTGCACTGCTCAGTACTGCTGTATAATGTCACATCTCTGCACTGCTCAGTACTGCTGTATAATGTCACATCTGCACTGCTCAGCACTGCTGTATAATGCCACATCTCTGCACTGCTGTATAATGTCACATCTCTGCACTGCTGTATAATGTCACATCTCTGCACTGCTCAGCACTGCTGTATAATGTCACATCTGCACTGCTCAGTACTGCTGTATAATGTCACATCTGCACTGCTCAGTACTGCTGTATAATGTCACATCTCTGCACTGCTCAGTACTGCTGTATAATGTCACATCTCTGCACTGCTGTATAATGTCACATCTCTGCACTGCTCAGTACTGCTGTATAATGTCACATCTCTGCACTGCTGTATAATGTCACATCTCTGCACTGCTCAGCACTGCTGTATAATGTCACATCTCTGCACTGCTATATAATGTCACATCTCTGCACTGCTCAGTACTGCTGTATAATGTCACATCTGCACTGCTCAGTACTGCTGTATAATGTCACATCTCTGCACTGCTCAGCACTGCTGTATAATGTCACATATGCACTGCTCAGTACTGCTGTATAATGTCTGCACTGCTCAGTACTGCTGTATAATGTCACATCTGCACTGCTCAGTACTGCTGTATAATGTCACATCTCTGCACTGCTCAGTAACATAACATAGTAACATAGTTTTTAAGGTTGAAGGAAGACTTTAAGTCCATCTAGTTCAACCCATAGCCTAACATGTTGATCCAGAGGAAGGCAAAAAAAACCCCATGTGGCAACACTAATCTCCACATTGGGGGAAAAAATTCCTTCCTGACTCCAGATACGGCAATCAGACTAATTCCCTGGATCAACGCCCTATCAAAGAATCTAGTATATATAACCGGTAATATTATAGTTTTCAAGAAAGGCATCCAGGCCCTTCTTAAATGTTAGTAGTGACTCACTCATTACAACATCATGTGGCAGAGAGTTATACTGCTGTATAATGTCACATCTCTGCACTGCTCAGTACTGCTGTATAATGTCACATCTGCACTGCTCAGCACTGCTGTATAATGTCACATCTCTGCACTGCTCAGCACTGCTGTATAATGTCACATCTGCACTGCTCAGCACTGCTGTATAATGTCACATCTGCACTGCTCAGCACTGCTGTATAATGTCACATCTCTGCACTGCTCAGTACTGCTGTATAATGTCACATCTGCACTGCTCAGCACTGCTGTATAATGTCACATCTGCACTGCTCAGCACTGCTGTATAATGTCACATCTCTGCACTGCTCAGTACTGCTGTATAATGTCACATCTGCACTGCTCAGCACTGCTGTATAATGTCACATCTCTGCACTGCTCAGCACTGCTGTATAATGTCACATCTGCACTGCTCAGCACTGCTGTATAATGTCACATCTGCACTGCTCAGCACTGCTGTATAATGTCACATCTCTGCACTGCTCAGTACTGCTGTATAATGTCACATCTGCACTGCTCAGCACTGCTGTATAATGTCACATCTGCACTGCTCAGCACTGCTGTATAATGTCACATCTCTGCACTGTTCAGTACTGCTGTATAATGTCACATCTGCACTGCTCAGCACTGCTGTATAATGTCACATCTCTGCACTGCTCAGCACTGCTGTATAATGTCACATCTGCACTGCTCAGCACTGCTGTATAATGTCACATCTGCACTGCTCAGTACTGCTGTATAATGTCACATCTCTGCACTGCTCAGTACTGCTGTATAATGTCACATCTCTGCACTGCTCAGCACTGCTGTATAATGTCACATCTCTGCACTGCTCAGCACTGCTGTATAATGTCACATCTGCACTGCTCAGTACTGCTGTATAATGTCACATCTCTGCACTGCTGTATAATGTCACATCTGCACTGCTCAGTACTGCTGTATAATGTCATATCTCTGCACTGCTCAGTACTGCTGTATAATGTCACATCTGCACTGCTCAGTACTGCTGTATAATGTCACATCTCTGCACTGCTCAGTACTGCTGTATAATGTCACATCTCTGCACTGCTCAGTACTGCTGTATAATGTCACATCTGCACTGCTCAGCACTGCTGTATAATGTCACATCTCTGCACTGCTCAGCACTGCTGTATAATGTCACATCTGCACTGCTCAGCACTGCTGTATAATGTCACATCTCTGCACTGCTGTATAATGTCACATCTCTGCACTGCTCAGTACTGCTGTATAATGTCACATCTCTGCACTGCTCAGCACTGCTGTATAATGTCACATCTCTGCACTGCTCAGCACTGCTGTATAATGTCACATCTCTGCACTGCTCAGCACTGCTGTATAATGTCACATCTCTGCACTGCTCAGTACTGCTGTATAATGTCACATCTCTGCACTGCTGTATAATGTCACATCTCTGCACTGCGCAGTACTGCTGTATAATGTCACATCTCTGCACTGCTGTATAATGTCACATCTGCACTGCTCAGCACTGCTGTATAATGTCACATCTCTGCACTGCTCAGTACTGCTGTCTCTGCACTGCTCAGCACTGCTGTATAATGTCACATCTCTGCACTGCTCAGCACTGCTGTATAATGTCACATCTCTGCACTGCTCAGCACTGCTGTATAATGTCACATCTCTGCACTGCTCAGTACTGCTGTATAATGTCACATCTGCACTGCTCAGTACTGCTGTATAATGTCACATCTCTGCACTGCTCAGTACTGCTGTATAATGTCACATCTCTGCACTGCTCAGTACTGCTGTCTCTGCACTGCTCAGTACTGCTGTATAATGTCACATCTCTGCATTGCTCAGAACTGCTGTATAATGTCACATCTCTGCACTGCTCAGTACTGCTGTATAATGTCACATCTCTGCACTGCTCAGAACTGCTGTATAATGTCACATCTCTGCACTGCTCAGAACTGCTGTATAATGTCACATCTCTGCACTGCTCAGTACTGCTGTATAATGTCACATCTGCACTGCTCAGTACTGCTGTATAATGTGAAAAAAAGGGGGGTTGGTGCTGCACAGCTCTCAAATAAATAAGGGGTGCAAGACTGCATATATAATCATATATCATGAGAGGGAAGAAAAAAAGATTATGCAGAACAAACTTGCACACCCAAGATCAAAACATGGAGTTTATTGTAGAAAATAACTAAGGCAAACAACACATGAGACACAAATTAAAACCACTTAAAACAAAGTAGGTCCCAGTATGCCGGTTGCAAGCAGATCAATACCAATGAAATGACAGATGAAATGTCAAGATTAAACAAAAATAGCACACCATGTGAAGTCTGTGAAACAACTATACAACAAGGTCCTCCATGTGCATGGAGGAACCAATTAGACATGGTATGGATGAAAGTCAATATGAACATGCATCATAAGTGAAGGATCATACCAAAGATGGATGCTGCAACCTGGGTGACCGGGGACCCCACGCGTTACGCTGCAACTAGGCAGCTTCCTCAGGGGAGTCTGATGTGCCCTGTGTCAGAGCCGCCTTATATACAAGAGGCTGTAAAGCCATACAGCCCAGTGGGTCCTGATAATCAATTACAGCTAATGAAGCAAGAGGTGTGGTTACCTGTAATCAACTATGTCCAAAACTGTCAATTGGTCAAAAAAAAAAAAAAAAAAAAAAATTTAAAAATATAATATACCATTGTAGCGCCGCCGGTTGCATCTAATCCCGGTTTGTTATTGGCGTCAGTCACGCATGTGAGGGTGCCGCCTGATCGCGCACCGGAAAAGACGTGATGCCGTTACCATAACAGCGCGTTGTGTATATGTGCGCGCATAGATACATATGAGGACGCCACAAGAACGCGCATCGGAAGTGGCGTAATGCCGTTACTATGGTAGCGCATTATGTATATATGCGCGCGCAGCGATGGCGCGTAGGTAGGTATAACGTCACCAAGGCAAAGTCGCGCCGGAAATGATGCGGACTAGTTGTCAAGGAAAAAGACAACAGTCGCGCCGATCTGGCAGAGAGATCAAGGCAATCACATAAAGGGCAAGTGTGGTAGCCGCACCATATCGGAAATAAATCCAAACTGGCCAGCATTGTGAAAGAGGACCCCCACAAAACATCAAAGGAGGGGGGCCTCGCGGCAATTATACAGGCGAAAAATAAAGCAAACACCCACGGCCAAGCCGGTGCGACGCTTACAGCAGTGAGAAAAAAAAAAAAAAAAAAAAAAAAAAATATCGCATGGACCTATAAATGGAAAAACATAGACTAGTCCCTCGGCAGAATAATACATAAGTTACCCTGCACCAAGGGGGGTGTGTCAGCTGTGGAGGAAAAAATTAATTAATTAAATAATCAGTATGGATGACCCATATAGTAAATCAAACAAATGGATGATGCATAGCTCAGTAAAGAGCTGATGGTTCAAATAAACACCTAAGACGAGAGGAGCGGACCAGGGTCAGACTACCCCAAGGGAAGGTGCTTTCCCATAAGTGCCATCTCGACCCCATTCGCTGCAATTAATTGTATAAAAAATCCAAACCATTTCAGCTGAGAGTGATCGTGTATATGAAAAAAGATGTAAGACTGAACATTGCATGTACATCAAGTGACAGACCATGTATGATAGGAATGTACAAAAATATCTTTATTATAATATTATATAATCATTAAAATCTCCAGGCTTACATATAGAGTGTTAAAGAAAATACACAAAAATCAAGGGGTCCATCAAAGTGACAATGCACAGCCCAACCACAGTGGTGGCAATCCAGATACTGGGTCTTTATTTATAGATCTAGTGATATTCAGAAATAGAGTTACATCGGTCAGGCCATGTGTCACAGGTCACAATCCCAATTCCAGATGCGTAAACCGCAAGCACCACCCTAACCTATCAAGCCAAGCCAGGGGAGGTGGACTGTATAAAACACACAGCCCAAGGGGGATAAGTATCCCCACAAAAGATGACCCGGCAACATGTGTCGGTCACGTAAAGGTCCCCAGATTGCAGCATCCCGGACAGGAAAGGAGGAAAAATCATAAATTACAGGTCAGTACATAAAAGAGCAACTATGGTCTCCTACAGTTGTTATGTCCAAAAATCAATAGGGAGTTATTCAGGGAAAGATTTGATCATCCAAACATTTTGTAAGAGGAGCGATGAAGACGGTTCCCAGTAGTTCCAATGGTCATGTATAGTTGGCCCGAGAAGAAGAATGTTTCATGATAACAGGGATCCTGTTGGGGATTAAACAGAAGGAAATGTGTATAAGCATATTGATCATACATAAAATAGGACTACATGTTATTTACCCTAAAAAACCGGTGAAAGTAAGTTCCTCGTTTAATCCATACGGGGTCATGGATTGTAATCTGTAAATCCATCTGGCCTCTGTTTGCAATAGCCATTTACGTGAAGAGCCCCCACGTCCATTAGTCTGGTGCTTTTGGAGCCCGAGGACCCTCAATCCATTGGTTCTGCCACGATGTATAGATAAGAAATGAGCCGCAACAGGGGTGAGTGGTTTGCCCTTGGCTAAGTTCGCTGAAGCCAGATTAATTGTAGATGTATGATGTTGGATTCTGCATCTCAATTCCTGGGTTGTTTGTCCAACATAAACCTTGTTGCAGGGGCATACCAAGGCATAGATCACATCCCTGGATTTGCAATTAATATAAGCATTCAATCTATGCCATGTGTTGTCCAAAGGATTCGTGAATGTATCCCGAACTGGATGCATAAAGGCACATATATTGCAGTTTCCACAGGGAAACGAACCCGGAGGCGAATGCCTCGCCCTAGAGGGACCGTGGTCTCTGTAAAGTGGCTACGGGTTACAATGTCCCCAATGTTCTTTGCCCTTCTGGCTGTCATTTGTGGTCGGGCATTAATAAGGGGTCTAATTTGGGAATCCTCCACCAAGACACCCCAATGATTGTTTAGGATCTTACTCACCTCGCTCCACCGATCATTATAGTCGGTGATGAAGCGCACCGTGGAAACTTGAGCCCGTGGTCGTGGTTGTAGTAGAGAAAGTTGGTTTTCCTTGGATGCCCTCTGGAAGGCTGATGAAATTATTTGTTTCGGGTATCCCCTCAATCGAAGTCGTTCCGTGAGGCCTTTAGCGTGATGTCGAAATTTCTCATCCGTGGTGCATGTACGTCTAATGCGATAAAATTGCCCAACCGGAAGTCCTCTTTTTGTATGCATGGGGTGGAAGCTCTGAAATTGCAAAAGGTTATTAGTAGCGGTGGGCTTACGATACAATTCTGTGTACAAACGACCTTCAGATAGGGTGACCTGTAGATCTAGGAAAGTAGCCTGACTGGTCGATACATTGTATGTAAGATGTATGTTTAAATTGTTGTTGTTCAGACCCTCCATAAATACCGTTAATTCAGTCAGGGATCCCATCCAGAAAAAGCATACATCATCAATGTATCTAAACCAGTTAGATACATGGTCCTTGAATGTCTGGCTGGGGTATACAAGCTCACGTTCCCACCATCCCAGAAAGATGTTGGCGAAAGAGGGCGCGCAACGTGCCCCCATCGCCACACCAGATGTTTGTTTGTAGAAAACTCGGTTGAACAAGAAATAGTTGTGTTGCAGGACGAATCTCAACAACTCCACGATGAATGAGTCATGCATTCGGTCAGAACTTACTTTTTGATCAAGGAAGTAGGTGACTGCCATTAGCCCTTCTTCGTGAGCAATATTCGAGTAAAGTGACTCGACGTCACAGGTCACAATATAAACCTCGGTGGAGAATTGTAAATCCTTGATATTTTCAATAAAGTGTGCAGTATCTCGTATGTATGATGTCAAAGACGTCGCCATCGGCTGCAAAAAATAATCCAGGTAAATGCAAGCTTTCTCACATAAACTGTTTATAGATGAAACAATAGGGCGTCCTGGTGGAATAGCAATGTCTTTGTGCACCTTAGGCAACATGTAAAATGTTGCTATGGTTGGATTATTTGGCCACATAAATTTCCTTTCCTGTAGACTTATAATGCCATGCTCGAAGGCAGTCATTAACAGTCGGCATAGTTTTTTGCTAAATACAGCTGTAGGGTCTGAAGGTAGTTTTTGATAGAATTGCACATTACTCAGTTGCCTCAAAGCCTCCTCCTGGTACATAGAGCTAGGCCAGAGGACCACATTACCTCCTTTGTCAGCCTCCTTGATTAGGAATAGCTGATTGTTTTTCAGGTTGTTAAGGGCCCTCTGTTCCTCCTTACTCAGGTTGGGCAATGTGGCCCTCTGTGGAGTAAATCGATTGATTTCACTCTTGACTAGTTCGAAAAAAAGTTTAACAGAGGGTACTAATGAAAGGGGAGGGCTTTTGGTAGAGGGCAATCTATGCGGGAACCTTTGCATACCTGTGTTGGTGGGAGTTTCCTGAATCAGCTCTAGTAGGTCTTGAAATGTTTGTTGTTCACTTTGCCCTAGACTATTTATGATCTCCGGTCTGCGATGTATTGCCTGGAGCACCAATCTCCTACAAAATAGGAATAAATCTTTAATAAGAGTGAACTTATCCAGGTCATGAATAGGTGAGAATGTTAAGCCTCTTTTTAATACAGACACCTCATGAGTGTTCAGAACGTAATTGGACAAATTAATAATCTGAAGTTCTTCGGACACATCACTCACCTGAGTAGTAGTGGACTGTGGAAGTACGTAAGAGGTCGGCTGTATATTCACTTCTTGTTCGTTCTGGGAGGGATTGTGAGAAGATTGTCTGGTACGACCCTGTTCCTTAGTTGCCTTCCTGCGTCTACCTCTCCGAGTCCGTTGTCGGACTCGCTTTCGGTGGATAAAAAACCCTCACTAGACGTTTGTGGTGGAGATGGTGAATCAGGTTGAGGTGATGGTCCGGCAGGAACTTGTGATCGAGGTTTTGTGGGCCCCCTCGGGCGCTTGGGATGTCTCGGACGAGGGTTTCTGTGATGTTGCCACTTGTACGCCTTCTTCTCTTTGTAATCTAGCTGATCCCTGAGGAATTTTCTGCTTTTTCTATCGATAATGTCATCTTCAAATTTATCAATAGTTTCCTTTAGGCGTATACGAAAGTTGGAAATAAACGTAGCGTCATCACATTTAGATAATTTATTCTCAAGCTCCTTGATGTTAGCCCGTTCCTGTTTTAGAAGCTCCCTGTCGTGCTCCAATAATATATTAATCAATATGCTTGCGCACCTGTTTAGGCCCTGTTCCCAAGTATCTTTAAAGACTTCAGTTGGTGCCCAAGCGGGAAAGATGGTCACCCGTAGACCCCTAGGGACAATACCAGCAGCTAAATATTCCTCCAGACTTTTTATGTTCCACCAAAGATTGACTCCCTTTTTGTGGGCACTTATCACCTGATTAGATAGGTTTGTGAAGCTATTAACAGCCGGATTGGGTCCAGGAGGTCTGGAACCAACATTAAGCCCTTTATGCCTCCATAGAGCCTCACGTGCCTCCCAGTCCATGATGGTGAATGAAGATTTAGAAATGTAAAACTGAAAAACAATAATGAACAAATGACCATCAATAAGAGTCCTTGCCAAAACCAAAGGACAGAGACATAGGCTGTAACAGAAAGGACCACTTTTGGAAAACAAACACCAAATGACAAATATCAAAAAATTGATTTTTCCTATAAAATAGAGGAAAAGCTGAGAAGCCCCAGGGTTTCGGGGTGCGTGCAAATTCACCAGAACTCCCCCATATAAAGATGGAGGAAGTGGAGTGCAATAGTGAAAAAAAGGGGGGTTGGTGCTGCACAGCTCTCAAATAAATAAGGGGTGCAAGACTGCATATATAATCATGTATCATGAGAGGGAAGAAAAAAAGATTATGCAGAACAAACTAATTGGTTCCTCCATGCACATGGAGGACCTTGTTGTATAGTTGTTTCACAGACTTCACATGGTGTGCTATTTTTGTTTAATCTTGACATTTCATCTGTCATTTCATTGGTATTGATCTGCTTGCAACCGGCATACTGGGACCTACTTTGTTTTAAGTGGTTTTAATTTTGTGTCCCATGTGTTGTTTGCCTTAGTTATTTTCTACAATAAACTCCATGTTTTGATCTTGGGTGTGCAAGTTTGTTCTGCATAATCTTTTTTTCTTCCCTCTCATGATATATGATTATATATGCAGTCTTGCACCCCTTATTTATTTGAGAGCTGTGCAGCACCAACCCCCCTTTTTTTCACTATTGCACTCCACTTCCTCCATCTTTATATGGGGGAGTTCTGGTGAATTTGCACGCACCCCGAAACCCTGGGGCTTCTCAGCTTTTCCTCTATTTTATAGGAAAAATCAATTTTTTGATATTTGTCATTTGGTGTTTGTTTTCCAAAAGTGGTCCTTTCTGTTACAGCCTATGTCTCTGTCCTTTGGTTTTGGCAAGGACTCTTATTGATGGTCATTTGTTCATTATTGTTTTTCAGTTTTACATTTCTAAATCTTCATTCACCATCATGGACTGGGAGGCACGTGAGGCTCTATGGAGGCATAAAGGGCTTAATGTTGGTTCCAGACCTCCTGGACCCAATCCGGCTGTTAATAGCTTCACAAACCTATCTAATCAGGTGATAAGTGCCCACAAAAAGGGAGTCAATCTTTGGTGGAACATAAAAAGTCTGGAGGAATATTTAGCTGCTGGTATTGTCCCTAGGGGTCTACGGGTGACCATCTTTCCCGCTTGGGCACCAACTGAAGTCTTTAAAGATACTTGGGAACAGGGCCTAAACAGGTGCGCAAGCATATTGATTAATATATTATTGGAGCACGACAGGGAGCTTCTAAAACAGGAACGGGCTAACATCAAGGAGCTTGAGAATAAATTATCTAAATGTGATGACGCTACGTTTATTTCCAACTTTCGTATACGCCTAAAGGAAACTATTGATAAATTTGAAGATGACATTATCGATAGAAAAAGCAGAAAATTCCTCAGGGATCAGCTAGATTACAAAGAGAAGAAGGCGTACAAGTGGCAACATCACAGAAACCCTCGTCCGAGACATCCCAAGCGCCCGAGGGGGCCCACAAAACCTCGATCACAAGTTCCTGCCGGACCATCACCTCAACCTGATTCACCATCTCCACCACAAACGTCTAGTGAGGGTTTTTTATCCACCGAAAGCGAGTCCGACAACGGACTCGGAGAGGTAGACGCAGGAAGGCAACTAAGGAACAGGGTCGTACCAGACAATCTTCTCACAATCCCTCCCAGAACGAACAAGAAGTGAATATACAGCCGACCTCTTACGTACTTCCACAGTCCACTACTACTCAGGTGAGTGATGTGTCCGAAGAACTTCAGATTATTAATTTGTCCAATTACGTTCTGAACACTCATGAGGTGTCTGTATTAAAAAGAGGCTTAACATTCTCACCTATTCATGACCTGGATAAGTTCACTCTTATTAAAGATTTATTCCTATTTTGTAGGAGATTCGTGCTCCAGGCAATACATCGCAGACCGGAGATCATAAATAGTCTAGGGCAAAGTGAACAACAAACATTTCAAGACCTACTAGAGCTGATTCAGGAAACTCCCACCAACACAGGTATGCAAAGGTTCCCGCATAGATTGCCCTCTACCAAAAGCCCTCCCCTTTCATTAGTACCCTCTGTTAAACTTTTTTTCGAACTAGTCAAGAGTGAAATCAATCGATTTACTCCACAGAGGGCCACATTGCCCAACCTGAGTAAGGAGGAACAGAGGGCCCTTAACAACCTGAAAAACAATCAGCTATTCCTAATCAAGGAGGCTGACAAAGGAGGTAATGTGGTCCTCTGGCCTAGCTCTATGTACCAGGAGGAGGCTTTGAGGCAACTGAGTAATGTGCAATTCTATCAAAAACTACCTTCAGACCCTACAGCTGTATTTAGCAAAAAACTATGCCGACTGTTAATGACTGCCTTCGAGCATGGCATTATAAGTCTACAGGAAAGGAAATTTATGTGGCCAAATAATCCAACCATAGCAACATTTTACATGTTGCCTAAGGTGCACAAAGACATTGCTATTCCACCAGGACGCCCTATTGTTTCATCTATAAACAGTTTATGTGAGAAAGCTTGCATTTACCTGGATTATTTTTTGCAGCCGATGGCGACGTCTTTGACATCATACATACGAGATACTGCACACTTTATTGAAAATATCAAGGATTTACAATTCTCCACCGAGGTTTATATTGTGACCTGTGACGTCGAGTCACTTTACTCGAATATTGCTCACGAAGAAGGGCTAATGGCAGTCACCTACTTCCTTGATCAAAAAGTAAGTTCTGACCGAATGCATGACTCATTCATCGTGGAGTTGTTGAGATTCGTCCTGCAACACAACTATTTCTTGTTCAACCGAGTTTTCTACAAACAAACATCTGGTGTGGCGATGGGGGCACGTTGCGCGCCCTCTTTCGCCAACATCTTTCTGGGATGGTGGGAACGTGAGCTTGTATACCCCAGCCAGACATTCAAGGACCATGTATCTAACTGGTTTAGATACATTGATGATGTATGCTTTTTCTGGATGGGATCCCTGACTGAATTAACGGTATTTATGGAGGGTCTGAACAACAACAATTTAAACATACATCTTACATACAATGTATCGACCAGTCAGGCTACTTTCCTAGATCTACAGGTCACCCTATCTGAAGGTCGTTTGTACACAGAATTGTATCGTAAGCCCACCGCTACTAATAACCTTTTGCAATTTCAGAGCTTCCACCCCATGCATACAAAAAGAGGACTTCCGGTTGGGCAATTTTATCGCATTAGACGTACATGCACCACGGATGAGAAATTTCGACATCACGCTAAAGGCCTCACGGAACGACTTCGATTGAGGGGATACCCGAAACAAATAATTTCATCAGCCTTCCAGAGGGCATCCAAGGAAAACCAACTTTCTCTACTACAACCACGACCACGGGCTCAAGTTTCCACGGTGCGCTTCATCACCGACTATAATGATCGGTGGAGCGAGGTGAGTAAGATCCTAAACAATCATTGGGGTGTCTTGGTGGAGGATTCCCAAATTAGACCCCTTATTAATGCCCGACCACAAATGACAGCCAGAAGGGCAAAGAACATTGGGGACATTGTAACCGTAGCCACTTTACAGAGACCACGGTCCCTCTAGGGCGAGGCATTCGCCTCCGGGGTTCGTTTCCCTGTGGAAACTGCAATATATGTGCCTTTATGCATCCAGTTCGGGATACATTCACGAATCCTTTGGACAACACATGGCATAGATTGAATGCTTATATTAATTGCAAATCCAGGGATGTGATCTATGCCTTGGTATGCCCCTGCAACAAGGTTTATGTTGGACAAACAACCCAGGAATTGAGATGCAGAATCCAACATCATACATCTACAATTAATCTGGCTTCAGCGAACTTAGCCAAGGGCAAACCACTCACCCCTGTTGCGGCTCATTTCTTATCTATACATCGTGGCAGAACCAATGGATTGAGGGTCCTCGGGCTCCAAAAGCACCAGACTAATGGACGTGGGGGCTCTTCACGTAAATGGCTATTGCAAACAGAGGCCAGATGGATTTACAGATTACAATCCATGACCCCGTATGGATTAAACGAGGAACTTACTTTCACCGGTTTTTTAGGGTAAATAACATGTAGTCCTATTTTATGTATGATCAATATGCTTATACACATTTCCTTCTGTTTAATCCCCAACAGGATCCCTGTTATCATGAAACATTCTTCTTCTCGGGCCAACTATACATGACCATTGGAACTACTGGGAACCGTCTTCATCGCTCCTCTTACAAAATGTTTGGATGATCAAATCTTTCCCTGAATAACTCCCTATTGATTTTTGGACATAACAACTGTAGGAGACCATAGTTGCTCTTTTATGTACTGACCTGTAATTTATGATTTTTCCTCCTTTCCTGTCCGGGATGCTGCAATCTGGGGACCTTTACGTGACCGACACATGTTGCCGGGTCATCTTTTGTGGGGATACTTATCCCCCTTGGGCTGTGTGTTTTATACAGTCCACCTCCCCTGGCTTGGCTTGATAGGTTAGGGTGGTGCTTGCGGTTTACGCATCTGGAATTGGGATTGTGACCTGTGACACATGGCCTGACCGATGTAACTCTATTTCTGAATATCACTAGATCTATAAATAAAGACCCAGTATCTGGATTGCCACCACTGTGGTTGGGCTGTGCATTGTCACTTTGATGGACCCCTTGATTTTTGTGTATTTTCTTTAACACTCTATATGTAAGCCTGGAGATTTTAATGATTATATAATATTATAATAAAGATATTTTTGTACATTCCTATCATACATGGTCTGTCACTTGATGTACATGCAATGTTCAGTCTTACATCTTTTTTCATATACACGATCACTCTCAGCTGAAATGGTTTGGATTTTTTATACAATTAATTGCAGCGAATGGGGTCGAGATGGCACTTATGGGAAAGCACCTTCCCTTGGGGTAGTCTGACCCTGGTCCGCTCCTCTCGTCTTAGGTGTTTATTTGAACCATCAGCTCTTTACTGAGCTATGCATCATCCATTTGTTTGATTTACTATATGGGTCATCCATACTGATTATTTAATTAATTAATTTTTTCCTCCACAGCTGACACACCCCCCTTGGTGCAGGGTAACTTATGTATTATTCTGCCGAGGGACTAGTCTATGTTTTTCCATTTATAGGTCCATGCGATATTTTTTTTTTTTTTTTTTTTTTTTTTTCTCACTGCTGTAAGCGTCGCACCGGCTTGGCCGTGGGTGTTTGCTTTATTTTTCGCCTGTATAATTGCCGCGAGGCCCCCCTCCTTTGATGTTTTGTGGGGGGTCCTCTTTCACAATGCTGGCCAGTTTGGATTTATTTCCGATATGGTGCGGCTACCACACTTGCCCTTTATGTGATTGCCTTGATCTCTCTGCCAGATCGGCGCGACTGTTGTCTTTTTCCTTGACAACTAGTCCGCATCATTTCCGGCGCGACTTTGCCTTGGTGACGTTATACCTACCTACGCGCCATCGCTGCGCGCGCATATATACATAATGCGCTACCATAGTAACGGCATTACGCCACTTCCGATGCGCGTTCTTGTGGCGTCCTCATATGTATCTATGCGCGCACATATACACAACGCGCTGTTATGGTAACGGCATCACGTCTTTTCCGGTGCGCGATCAGGCGGCACCCTCACATGCGTGACTGACGCCAATAACAAACCGGGATTAGATGCAACCGGCGGCGCTACAATGGTATATTATATTTTTAAATTTTTTTTTTTTTTTTTTTTTTTGACCAATTGACAGTTTTGGACATAGTTGATTACAGGTAACCACACCTCTTGCTTCATTAGCTGTAATTGATTATCAGGACCCACTGGGCTGTATGGCTTTACAGCCTCTTGTATATAAGGCGGCTCTGACACAGGGCACATCAGACTCCCCTGAGGAAGCTGCCTAGTTGCAGCGTAACGCGTGGGGTCCCCGGTCACCCAGGTTGCAGCATCCATCTTTGGTATGATCCTTCACTTATGATGCATGTTCATATTGACTTTCATCCATACCATGTCTAATTGGTTCCTCCATGCACATGGAGGACCTTGTTGTATAGTTGTTTCACAGACTTCACATGGTGTGCTATTTTTGTTTAATCTTGACATTTCATCTGTCATTTCATTGGTATTGATCTGCTTGCAACCGGCATACTGGGACCTACTTTGTTTTAAGTGGTTTTAATTTTGTGTCTCATGTGTTGTTTGCCTTAGTTATTTTCTACAATAAACTCCATGTTTTGATCTTGGGTGTGCAAGTTTGATCTGCTGTATAATGTCACATCTCTGCACTGCTCAGCACTGCTGGATAATGTCACATCTGGACTGCTCAGTACTGCTGTATAATGTCACATCTCTGCACTGCTCAGTACTGCTGTATAATGTCACATCTCTGCACTGCTCAGTACTGCTGTATAATGTCACATCTCTGCACTGCTCAGTACTGCTGTATAATGTCACATCTCTGCACTGCTCAGCACTGCTGTATAATGTCACATCTGCACTGCTCAGTACTGCTGTCTCTGCACTGCTCAGTACTGCTGTATAATGTCACATCTCTGCACTGCTCAGCACTGCTGTATAATGTCACATCTCTGCACTGCTCAGCACTGCTGTATAATGTCACATCTCTGCACTGCTCAGTACTGCTGTATAATGTCACATCTCTGCACTGCTCAGCACTGCTGTATAATGTCACATCTGCACTGCTCAACACTGCTGTATAATGTCACATCTCTGCACTGCTCAGTACTGCTGTATAATGTCACATCTCTGCACTGCTCAGCACTGCTGTATAATGTCACATCTCTGCACTGCTCAGTACTGCTGTATAATGTCACATCTGCACTGCTCAGTACTGCTGTATAATGTCACATCTCTGCACTGCTCAGAACTGCTGCATAATGTCACATCTCTGCACTGCTCAGTACTGCTGTATAATGTCACATCTCTGCACTGCTCAGCACTGCTGTATAATGTCACATCTGCACTGCTCAGTACTGCTGTATAATGTCACATCTCTGCACTGCTCAGCACTGCTGTATAATGTCACATCTGCACTGCTCAGTACTGCTGTATAATGTCACATCTCTGCACTGCTCAGTACTGCTGTATAATGTCACATCTCTGCACTGCTCAGTACTGCTGTATAATGTCACATCTCTGCACTGCTCAGTACTGCTGTATAATGTCACATCTCTGCACTGCTCAGTACTGCTGTATAATGTCACATCTGCACTGCTCAGTACATGCTGTATAATGTCACATCTCTGTACTGCTCAGCACTGCTGTATAATGTCACATCTGCACTGCTCAGCACTGCTGTATAATGTCACATCTCTGCACTGCTCAGTACTGCTGTATAATGTCACATCTCTGCACTGCTCAGTACTACTGTATAATGTCACATCTCTGCACTGCTCAGCACTGCTGTATAATGTCACATCTCTGCACTGCTCAGTACTGCTGTATAATGTCACATCTATGCACTGCTCAGTACTGCTGTATAATGTCACATCTCTGCACTGCTCAGTACTGCTGTATAATGTCACATCTCTGCACTGCTCAGTACTGCTGTATAATGTCACATCTCTGCACTGCTCAGCACTGCTGTATAATGTCACATCTCTGCACTGCTCAGTACTGCTGTATAATGTCACATCTATGCACTGCTCAGTACTGCTGTATAATGTCACATCTGCACTGCTCAGTACTGCTGTATAATGTCACATCTCTGCACTGCTCAGCAGTGCTGTATAATGTCACATCTGCACTGCTCAGTACTGCTGTATAATGTCACATCTCTGCACTGCTCAGCACTGCTGTATAATGTCACATCTGCACTGCTCAGTACTGCTGTATAATGTCACATCTCTGCACTGCTCAGTACTGCTGTATAATGTCACATCTCTGCACTGCTCAGTACTGCTGTATAATGTCACATCTCTGCACTGCTCAGTACTGCTGTATAATGTCACATCTCTGTACTGCTCAGCACTGCTGTATAATGTCACATCTGCACTGCTCAGCACTGCTGTATAATGTCACATCTCTGCACTGCTCAGCACTGCTGTATAATGTCACATCTCTGCACTGCTCAGTACTGCTGTATAATGTCACATCTCTGCACTGCTCAGCACTGCTGTATAATGTCACATCTGCACTGCTCAGTACTGCTGTATAATGTCACATCTCTGCACTGCTCAGTACTGCTGTATAATGTCACATCTATGCACTGCTCAGTACTGCTGTATAATGTCACATCTCTGCACTGCTCAGTACTGCTGTATAATGTCACATCTCTGCACTGCTCAGTACTGCTGTATAATGTCACATCTCTGCACTGCTCAGCACTGCTGTATAATGTCACATCTCTGCACTGCTCAGTACTGCTGTATAATGTCACATCTATGCACTGCTCAGCACTGCTGTATAATGTCACATCTGCACTGCTCAGTACTGCTGTATAATGTCACATCTCTGCACTGCTCAGCACTGCTGTATAATGTCACATCTGCACTGCTCAGTACTGCTGTATAATGTCACATCTCTGCACTGCTCAGCACTGCTGTATAATGTCACATCTGCACTGCTCAGTACTGCTGTATAATGTCACATCTCTGCACTGCTCAGTACTGCTGTATAATGTCACATCTCTGCACTGCTCAGTACTGCTGTATAATGTCACATCTCTGCACTGCTCAGTACTGCTGTATAATGTCACATCTCTACACTGCTGTATAATGTTCTGCTGCATCTGTCTTTGTGCTAACTAAGGAATTAGGAGAATGAATACCTCTGCATGTGCTATATTGTTTATGGGAGACACCATAGCAGATAATTTGCAATTGACTATGAATTGACTAAGAGCTAAAGCCTGCAGAGGGGGAAACCAATGAAAATGCAGAATACAAAATATATATTGGCCAGGTATAGTATTATTTTTCATATACAGACAGGACAGTTTATTCTAAAAGATAAAATATGGCTACCCTTTTCAGATTAGAAACCTCCATCCATTCTGGGATTCTGACATAACGATTATCAGTGACGTAACTTAAAGCTCATGGGCCCCGATGCAAAAGCTCCAACGGGCCCCCAATTATTGCAAATCTTTAACACCAATAGTCTTTTTCCATAGGCCAAAGGGACTTTTGGGGCCCTCTAGACTCCGGGGCCAGGGTCCGATCGCAACCCCTGCACATATTGTAGTTACGCCCCTGTCTATTATACAACATCTATCAGAGAGCAATCTCCTCGCTGTGACTTGTAGTGTGGTTGCATCATGCTCTGATCTTTATTAGGTATACAGGCTTTTATCTACTATACTATATTTAGGGATTACACAGTGCCCATGCATGCAAAAATAAGGTTATACAACACGATTGGTTGGACAGGAGTCTATAATTAGTTGGAAAAAACCATCATTAATCTCTTAACCCATAGTTTACCAAAATGACTATGTCCATGGTTATCAAATTTATGAAAATATACAAGATGACAACTAGGAAGGTCTGTAATTGCCCCTATTCTTACAAGAAGGCTAACAGCTGTGGAAATGTCTATCAGATATAAACTCTATAAAGTGGATCTTTCACCAGTTTCAGCATGATAAAATGACCACAACATGGAATAGTGGCTGTAGGGCTGAGAACCGTAGCTTTTATTTTTTTAATCTATCATCCGAGTTGCAGAGATATTTGCTTGTAAAATGTAAATTTTAATTTATAATAAATCCAAGGGAACATTTCCAGAGATTACTTGGAGGATGTACTTTTTCCACTGCATGAAGTTGACCAATCAGGAGGCATTATGCAGGGGAAAGAAAAATATGCTGCTAAAAGAAGACGCTTCCTCCTGTGAGATATACAAATAGCTGAAAAGGAAGAGAGGCACTACATAGGGTTTATCCGTTATACTTAAAAAACTAGTTGTGACTTTATACTGCTCACCTCATAGGCGCACCCAAGGGGGGGGACCTATGTGTCTGGACCCCCCCCCTTTGGACGGCCCTGAGAAGCCGTGGGGGCCCACCGCCGCCCGCCCCGGTATTACCATTACCGCATCGGCACCCAGCACCACCTCATACGTTAGTGTGGAGGGCTGGAGAAAGTCAGTACAGGCTGCAGCCAGCCAGGGCAGGCAGTGCAGAGCAAGCTGTGGGGGAGCAGAGCTCACTCTGTACACAGGCAGGAGCCAGGAGGAGGCAGCACACAGTCTGGAGTCGGACTCAGACTGTTGCTGGCCCTGCCCGGCCTGGTTGTTAATAAATGATGATCTCTGAACCTGCAGCACCTAGGGGATCATACAGTTCTACTCAGTGCAGACTGATATGCATGATTGCATCTGCCACACAGCTGCACACAGGTTAGGAGTGGGAGAGGGGAGGGGGGTGCAGTACACAAGGAGCTGGGCCACTATGTCAGGAGACAGGAACAATTACACAGCACCCAAGGGCCCACAAAAGAGGCTGCTTTTAGTGGGGCTTCGCTCCCCAAACCCCCCCCCCCACCGGGGGCTTTACCCCTCGGAACCCCGCTGGGGGGTGACACCCCCCTTTCAGGGCCGGTGTGTGTTTTTTGGACCCCTACCTTGGGAAATTTCTGGGTGCGCCACTGGCTCACCTCATATGGTTGTGTATAGTCACAAACACATATGTGCCTGTGATATCTCCTTGATATGCTGGTAAGTGATAGTCTATAGCAGTCTCCCACAAGGTAAAACACCAACCGAATCCAGTATATAGAAGTGGGGCTAGGACCACGCTCTCGTCCGGAACAATAACAATTCTTGTAATAAAATTTTTAATAAATTATATGTGATTTTATTTCTACGCATGTCAGGGCACATGGCCCCTTCCTCAGGAAAAACCACGGGACCTCTGCTGTTACATTGACAACCCGAGGTCCTCTTATGACACTGGAAGCTGTCCTGAATTATTTCCTGCTGGCGATGACCTGGTGACGTCACCGGCAGGGAGTGATCATTTTCCCTATGTTTGGATGGGCTGTAGTGACGAGACAGTGGAGTGCTGAGGCCCTCTAGGGGGCAAAGTAACATAAGGAAAAAAAATGATGTTTGTAAAAATATGAAAAAAGGGGAGGGAGGGGATGCACTGTAATTGAAAATATGTGACCTTGTTTGACATTGTAATGTCTGGATTCTGTTTCTTTGTTTGAATTTCATTAATAAAAATGTATCTGATTTTAAAAAAATATAAAAAAAAAACCTTAAAATTTCAAATCACCCCCCTTTTGCTGCACTGAAAATAAAACTATTAAAAAATAAAAAATATACACACATTTGGTATCACCACGTTCAGAAATGCCCGATCTATCAAAATATTAAATCAATTAATCAGAGCTATAAACTACGTAACGGAAAAATAGGTCCAAACGCCAAAATTATGTTTTTTTTGGTCGCCGTGCAATAAAATGAAATAATGGGCAATTAAAACAGCGCACCTACCCAAAAATGGTATGATTACAAACATCAGCTCAAGCTGCAAAAAATAAGCCATCACACAGCCCCCGATCCCAAAATATGAGGATGCTACAGGTTTTGTAAAATGGCGCTAAAGCGCAATTCTTTTTCTGTAAAAATTCAGATTTTTTTCCCCACTTAGTCCGACTTCACACCATGGCATAATCCGATCCGGGGCTGGGTCAGCACTCAGAACCGGAGGGCTAATATGCCCTCTGGTCCGGTGTGCAGCCGGACACAGCTGCGGCTGCACACAGCTGCCGCTGCTGATAATTCAGGACCGCGGCTCGCAGCCGCAGTTGTCCAGTTCCCAGATCCTCCCGGATCGGGGCAATCTGGCCCCATAGGCTCCCATGATAGGGAGCGCCGGATTGATTTGGGGAGATTTTTCTCCCCGGACACAAAAATGGTGCATGCTCCGAAACCGGACAGCCCCGAATCAGATTGTGCCGTGGTGTGAAGCCAGCCTTACAGAACAGTAGAAGTATACATGTTTGGTATTTACAAACTCGCAATGACCCAAGGTATCATGCGGACTTGTCAGTTTTACTATATAGTGAACATGGTGAATAGAAACCCCAAATAACAAACATGTAATTGCACTTTTTTGGCAATTTCACTGCACTTGAAATTTTTTCCCACTTTCCAGTACACTAAATGGTAAAATAAATTATGTCATTCAAAGGTACAACTCGTCCACCAAAAAACAAGACCTCATATGTCTATATTGATAGAAAAATAAAAAGGTTATGGCTCTTGGAAGAAGGGAAGGGAAAAACAGAAAATCGCTGGGGGGTGAAGGGGTTATGCAATGTAAAAGTGTCACTTTCACAATACTAACAGTCATATTAAACATTTATATTAAACAACTGACAGTGTCAGTTCTTGGATTGAAAAGTTAATACCGTATACACTCGTGTATAAGCCGACCCGTGTATAAGCCGAACCACCTCTTTTGCCCCCAAAACCTGGGAAAACCTATTGACTCGTGTATAAGCCGAGGGTGGACCCCAGCACAGGTATACAGCCCCCAGCAGTGTGGTATACAGCAGCCTCCCCAGTGGTAGTATACAGCAGCAGCCCCAGTGGTGTATACAGCAGCAGTCCCAGTGGTGTATACACACAGTCCCAGTGGTGTATACAGCAGCAGTCCCAGTGGTGTATACAGCAGCAGCCCCAGTGGTGTATACAGCAGCAGCCCCAGTGGTGTATACAGGCGCCCCCCCATGGGTATACAGGCGCCCCCCCATGGGTATACAGGGCCCCCCTTGCTGCCGCAAACCTGTAAAGTAATAGATCATTATACTTATCCCTGTCGCCGTCATCGCGCTCCTCCGGCTTCATCCGGCTTCCTCCTCCGGTGGGCGCAGGCAATGACGTCATTGTCTGTGCGCCGGAGGAGGAAGCCGGATGAAGCCGGAGGAGCACGATGGCGGCGACGGCAACAGGGATAAGTATAATGATCTATTACTTTACAGGTTTGCGGCAGCAAGGGGGGGCCCTGTATACCCATGGGGGGGGGCGCCTGTATACCGATGGGGGGGGCGGGCGGCCTTATGACTCGCGTATAAGCCGAGGGGGTACCTTTCAGCCCAATTTTTGGGCTGAAAAACTCGGCTTATACGCGAGTATATACAGTATTTTAACTTTTATACAGTTTTTTATACAGGTGACAAATTAAGACAGCGCTCTTTAATGCAGGTAATAAGTTGATTAAGAGCATCTAACTGGTCTGTAGGAGCCAGAACTCCTAATGGTTGGTAGGGGATCAAATACTCATTTCTCTCTGCAAAATGCAAATAACTTTACATAATTTAGACAATGTGATTTTCTGGATTTTATTTTTGATATTCTATCTCTCACTGGTAAAATTAACCTACCCATAAAATTATAGACTGTTCATGTCTTTGCCAGTGGGCAAACTTACAAAATCAGCAAGGGACCAAATACTTATTTCCCCCACTGTAATTTTCCCATAATGCCTTTCTCTCTGTAACTGCTCCTGTCTTGTTTCCTCACATCCTTTCTTCTGGTCAGTGCCATCTTGGCAGCATGTGCATCAGGACTGAAGAGAGGATTCTCATGTAAATTCTATCTTCTATCTTCCATTTTGCATCCCTCATCCTTCCCTTCATCTTCCCTGACATCCTACCTCATCTCACCAAGGTACTGTGAATAAACAGAGAGAAGGAGACAAAAAAGCGTAGATAGGGTCTCATCTGAGAATAAAATGAACACAGGAAAGGATTCAAAAGGCTCACCTTTGGTGGTTTTGAAAGTCACAACCACTAAATCAGCATGTCAGCATATACTCTACGGCTGGCGCATTAACCCAGGAGTAGACCGCAAATAAAATGTGAAATTAAGGTTTAAAACACTGCGCTGCTGAGTAATAAAACTGGTTGGAACAGGAATGTGATCTTTAAAGTCATTGTGTTTCAGAGTGAAAGGGATCCGGTCACCTCTAAAACGCCTCCTAAGCCACCAAAACATGTCCCTGCAGCATCCTATCACTAATCTCACACTCCTTTTGTCTCTTAAAAGCATCCTGTGAAAGTGCATAATTAGTTTTAATACTTACTCATTAGAGATTATAATTAGCAGGGGCTATATTCTTTAGCCCTTAGGGAGTGTTTTGCTGCCTGAATGATCCAGCCTCTCTGTGCAGCTTCTGCTGTGATGTGCAGCTGAAGGCAGGACAAATGATTTGCATTCTGTGAGTGACAGAGAGGGGGAAGGAAAGCCTGCACAAGCAGAGCACACAGACAGAGAGAGGGTGGATCCTCGAGGCTGCAAAACAGCCCGCCCTGGGGACTAAAGAATATAGCCCCTGCTAATTATAATCCCTAATGAGTAAGTATTACAACATTTTTATGCATTTTCACAGTATGCTTTTAGGAGACAAAAGGAGTGTGAGATTAGTGATAGGATGCTGCAGGGACATGTTTTGGTAGCTTAGGTGGCGTTTTGGAGGTGACAGGATCCCTTTAATACACTCCATCCTCAGGACAAAAATATGTTTTATCGCTCGGCAGTGCGGTGTTTTGATCCTTTCATCCACATTTTATTTGCAAGGTACTGTGAATAAAATATGTTAAAGTTCATCCACAGCATCGTCCTTCCTGGATTTCCCACATGCAGCTGGTCAGACATGGAAGGAGAAGATAGCAAGTGACCTATCTACCAATGTTTGGACAGAGATCCATGCTCACATCTCTCAAACACATCTCAAGTACATCAGTGGCATAATATGTGAACTTGGCTAAATGCAGGGGAAGCCGGAAGAAATGTGTGATTTGTTAAGATGCTTTTTTTGTAAAAATAAAGTACATTATGTTTTCACTATTTCACAAATTTTTAGACAACCTCTGAATCTAAAAATCATCATTGTCAGAAGCGCCCTGTCCTCTCCAGCAGCAACAGGAACCTTTCAACCAGAACAGGTGCAAAACTTATCCATCTATAATGACAACGGACAAGATAAAGATTCCTGGGACAGATCAGGACTACAAGATCCCAGGTAACTTCAGCTATACCACTAGCAATGTGGTGTATTTAATTATATGTACCAAATGTCCAAAAGGTGGCATATATATAGGTGAGACAGGACAAAAATTCAGAACAAGAATGAATTCTCATCGCCACGCAATAAAAGAAAAGCGTATTGATCTACCTGTACCCAAGCATTTTTGCAGCCCTGACCATAGTATAACAGATATGAATCTGCTCATCTTAAAAAGTAACTTCAAATCACAGAGAGATAGAAGAATTTGGGAATACAAATTGATAACGACCTTTGACACATTCAAAACAGGATTAAATGTTTCACACGGATTCATGCGTTTTTATATAATTTGAAAGGACACTTGGGGATAACACATCTCCAAGAGACTCCATTTTGAGGACTATGAACTTTTGACACTTCTTCTGTGAACTCTCTCCCTTCGATTTATTGCTTTCAACAACTCACGGAAATATTTTCAGGTCTCCAAATGCTACTAACCATATAATAATAATACAATTTGTGATTCATGGCACAAAATTGTAATAACAGTTTCTCTTTAAGCCAGTTACAATTTGCAAGGGTTGTTACTCAATGACTTTGTGGAAAGGAAATTCTGCACAGGTTGGCAAACATAACAAACCACAGTTGGCATAATAATGTATGTAAATAAACAACTAGGAAGTAAGGTTTAGAACACAAAACCAATCCACAACATACATTGCACCATCGTATAATAGTTTACATTTCCTAGCGGTGGCATAACTTGAAGCTCATGGGCCCTGATGCAAAAGGTCCAATGGGGCCCTCAATATCTGCAAATCTTTAATAGCATTAGTGTTTTTCTATAGGCCAAAGAGAGTTTTGGGGTCCCCTAGGCTCCAGGGCCCCTGGTGCAACCCCTGTACCTATTGTAGTTATGCCCCTGCCTATAAGGAAGGGGAATGACAAGAAATCAACCTCCTTTATCTGCACTTCAAACCCATACTAAAGAATGCCAGGGTCTGGAAACTTGCTATCTACCTTATGGAGAGAAGTTTTCCTGCAACCATAAGAAGACAGTAAGGGTATGTGCACATCAGTCGTTTTGTGGGCTGTTTTTGAACGTTTTCCGCCGGCGGTTTCCGCTGAGTTTTATGTTAATTTATGTTAATCCTAGCCACCGGTTGGATTAACATGCTAGTCAATGGAGTTTAGAAAACGCTGTCTACATTAGAACGTTTTTTTTCTGGTCGTTTTCAGTTTATTCACCGGTTTTCCACCGGTTGTCAAAGATAGAGCAAGTGACTTCTTTTCAGCGTTTTTCCAGCGGGTCCAGCTGAACAAGTGCACCAAAGACGAGTCTGGAACTCGCTAAGAAAAACGCCGGGGAAATCGCCAAGAACACGCTGTCCAAACGCTAGTAACCCGATCGCAAATCGTTCGCAAAACGCTAACAAAACGAGGGACACTGGCAAGTTCAGAAAACTCAGTTCTGCCAGTCTCCACCGGTTCCCGGTCGGTCTGCAAAGATGCAGAAACGACTGATGTGCACATACCCTTAAGTAGGTAAGGAGATTGCAGCCACATCCCTCCTCTAGGAAATATGCAAATTTGCACTTCAGTAAGGAAGTGGAATAACTCTAGCGCCACCTTTAAGTAGCTCCTCAAAGTCATAATCGCTTTCCAACAAGCTTTTTAATATGACTAAGGAATTTGTGCCAGATCAGAACCCCAAACTACAGACGCTGCATTTCGGGGTAACTATTCCCTTATCAGTGGAGTGTGTGGGATATTCTGATCTGTCTGTGTGAGTGGGCTAAGACAAGGTCTGGGAACTTATGATCTACCTTCCTTACTAAAGTGCAAATTTAAAGAATGCCATTATTATACATAACTGAGTTTCACCTACACATATATTGACAGCTGTTGTTTCATTCCAAGAAAGTAAAAAAAAAATAAAAAATAATAATAATAATAATTAAAAAAAAATTGGATTATAGCACTATTTGACATCAAATCAAAATTTGTATATAAAGGACTTTGTGCAAACATATATACCGTATATACTCGCGTATAAGCCGAGTTTTTCAGCCCAAAAATTGGGCTGAAAAGTCCCCCCTCGGCTTATATGCGAGTATATACGGTAATCTGTAATCTATGTGCAGCAGCAGCCCCCGGAGATATACAGGGCCCCCCCATCAAGCTCCACGGACCCCCCCCCCCTTGCGCGGCAGCCTGTAAGGGAAAATCATACTTATCAGTGTCCCGCCGCTTGCCGACATCACGATTCCGGGCTTCATTCCGCGTCTTCCGCACTTCCTGTGGTCGCGGGAATGACGTCATTGACCGCCGGAAGCCGGAAGTCGCGGATTGAAGCCCGGGATCGTGTGTCGGCAAGCGGCGGGACAGCGCGGGACACTGATAAGTATGATTTTCCCTTACAGGCTGCCGCGCAAGGGGGGGGGGGGTCCGTGGAGCTTGATGGGGGGGCCTGTATACCTCCGGGGCTGCTGCTGTATACAGCCCCTGGGGCTGCTGCTGTATACAGCCCCTGGGGCTGCTGCTGTATACAGCCCCTGGGGCTGCTGCTGTATACAGCCCCTGGGGCTGCTGCTGTATACAGCCCCTGGGGCTGCTGCTGTATACAGCCCCTGGGGCTGCTGTATACTACCACTGGGGCTGCTGTATACTACCACTGGGGCTGCTGTATACTACCACTGGGGCTGCTGTATACTACCACTGGGGCTATATTAACCTGTGGGGCTGCTGTATACTACCACTGGGGCTGTATATACCTGTGGGGCTGCTGTATACTACCACTGGGGCTATATTTACCTGTGGGGCTGCTGTATACTACCACTGGGGCTGTACATACCTGCGGGGCTGCTGTATACTACCACTGGGCTATATTTACCTGTGGGCTGCTGTATACTACCACTGGGGCTCTATATACCTGTGGGGCTGCTGTATACTACCACTGGGGCTGTATATACCTGTGGGGCTGCTGTATACTACCACTGGGGCTCTATATACCTGTGGGGCTGCTGTATACTACCACTGGGGCTGTATATACCTGTGGGGCTGCTGTATACTACCACTGGGGCTCTATATACCTGTGGGGCTGCTGTATACTACCACTGGGGCTCTATATACCTGTGGGGCTGCTGTATACTACCACTGGGGCTCTATATACCTGTGGGGCTGCTGTATACTACCACTGGGGCTGTATTTACCTGTGGGGCTGCTGTATACTACCACTGGGGCTCTATATACCTGTGGGGCTGCTGTATACTACCACTGGGGCTCTATATACCTGTGGGCTGCTGTATACTACCACTGGGGCTCTATATACCTGTGGGGTTGCTGTATACTACCACTGGGGCTGTATTTACCTGCGGGGCTGCTGTATACTACCACTGGGCTCTATATACCTGTGGGGCTGCTGTATACTACCACTGGGCTATATTTACCTGTGGGGCTGCTGTATACTACCACTGGGGCTCTATATACCTGTGGGGCTGCTGTATACTACCACTTGGGCTGTATATACCTGTGGGGCTGCTGTATACTACCACTGGGGCTCTATATACCTGTGGGGCTGCTGTATACTATCACTGGGGCTCTATATACCTGTGGGCTGCTGTATACTACCACTGGGGCTCTATATACCTGTGGGGCTGCTGTATACTACCACTGGGGCTGTATTTACCTTGGGGCTGCTGTATACTACCACTGGGGCTCTATATACCTGTGGGGCTGCTGTATACTACCACTGGGGCTCTATATACCTGTGGGGCTGCTGTATACTACCACTGGGGCTGTATTTACCTGTGGGGCTGCTGTATACTACCACTGGGGCTGTATATACCTGTGGGGCTGCTGTATACTACCACTGGGGCTGTATATACCTCTGGGGCTGCTGTATACTACACTGGGGCTGTATATACCTCTGGGGCTGCTGTATACTACCACTGGGGCTGTATATACCTCTGGGGCTGCTGGATACTATCACTGGGGCTGCTGGATACTATCACTGGGGCTGCTGTATACTACCACTGGGGCTGCTGTATATACCTCTGGGGCTGCTGTATACCACACTGCTGGGGGCTGTATACCTGTGCTGGGGTCCACCCTCGGCTTATACACGAGTCAATAGGTTTTTCCAGATTTTTGGGGCAAAAGTAGGGGGGTCGGCTTATACACGGGTCGGCTTATACACGAGTATATACGGTACATATATCCAATAGATATTGATGTTATAAGTTATTATCCTATAGAGAAGGTCATCGTCAGAAGTTATGGTTAGCAAATTGTATCTACAGGGGGGGTCCGTGGAGCTTGATGGGGGGCCTGTATACCTCCGGGGCTGCTGCTGTATACAGCCCCTGGGGCTGCTGCTGTATACAGCCCCTGGGGCTGCTGCTGTATACAGCCCCTGGGGCTGCTGCTGTATACAGCCCCTGGGGCTGCTGCTGTATACAGCCCCTGGGGCTGCTGCTGTATACAGCCCCTGGGGCTGCTGCTGTATACAGCCCCTGGGGCTGCTGCTGTATACAGCCCCTGGGGCTGCTGGATACTACCACTGGGGCTGCTGTATACTACCACTGGGGCTGCTGTATACTACCACTGGGGCTGCTGTATACTACCACTGGGGCTATATTTACCTGTGGGGCTGCTGTATACTACCACTGGGGCTGTATTTACCTGTGGGGCTGCTGTATACTACCACTGGGGCTGTATATACCTGTGGGGCTGCTGTATACTACCACTGGGGCTGTATATACCTCTGGGGCTGCTGTATACTACACTGGGGCTGTATATACCTCTGGGGCTGCTGTATACTACCACTGGGCTGTATATACCTCTGGGGCTGCTGGATACTATCACTGGGGCTGCTGGATACTATCACTGGGGCTGCTGTATACTACCACTGGGGCTGCTGTATATACCTCTGGGGCTGCTGTATACCACACTGCTGGGGGCTGTATACCTGTGCTGGGGTCCACCCTCGGCTTATACACGAGTCAATAGGTTTTTCCAGATTTTTGGGGCAAAAGTAGGGGGGTCGGCTTATACACGGGTCGGCTTATACACGAGTATATACGGTACATATATCCAATAGATATTGATGTTATAAGTTATTATCCTATAGAGAAGGTCATCGTCAGAAGTTAGGGTTAGCAAATTGTATCTACAGATTCAAAGGGAAACGCAAAGAGTACAGTAACGTCTGTGCTCTGGGATTTGTAAGAAACAAAAGAATAGGGTTTACCGATTTGTATGAATCCGTCTTCATTTATCTGCTCCTGCGGCACATTCTTAACTTTCTAAGATAAAAAAGAAAACAATTTAATGTACATGACTGCAACTGAATTCATAAAAGTAATCTCCTAGTCTAGAACATGTTCTTGTATCTATTATTGTGAGATCTAACTAGTAATGTTTGCTTTCTCAAGCTATAAAAGAACTAAAAGACCAACTTGTCCTGCCATCTACAAGTAGGGCATGCTGAATCATGTAGCTTTACCACACCTGGAGAAACAGGTGCATAAGAATCACTCCAGTATAAGGTTAAAAGAACAAAGATAGGGCACATTATGTACTGCACAGCGGTTACATAATCAGGCAGGTTATGGCACTAAATAGATTGAAATACTACAATACTCAGTCACAGAGTCACAGGCAGCATTTGAGGTCAGTGGAGAAATAATCAAATCTGAAAATCCTGGCTTATTTTTAAAGGGAACCGGTCATATCCCTAAATGCAATTAACAGATATAGGGATAATCTGCAGGTAAATAACGTCACAAAACTGTCTGGTCACTATGCTGAAAGTGTGGCTACATGGAGAAAATGAATTTACGTATTGTAAGATGGTGACCAGTTACTACTCTGGTACCTATAGTGTCATGAGACTGATAAAGGCATTACAAGCGTCAGGTTTGCAGGTTGTTGAAGAGATGGGTGTGTCTAGTATCATATAATGTATCTGTTTGGCACATGGTCTAACAAAAGGAGAGTGAACGTCTCAAGAAGAGATAACGCATCGGGCTGCGGGTTCTGTGGCGCTCGGGGCAGTGGCCATCTCCCCCCTTCCATATGCTCACCCCATCTGGTCTCTCCTTTGTGCTACCTTCTTCCCTCTAAGCTTTCCTTTGCCCTACCAACCCCTAAGTGCTCTC
>JARQOC010000003.1:196781986-196795786 GCA_033576535.1 Allobates femoralis | reverse complement strand
ATTTACATATTAAGAAAAATGTGAATTTCTCTAGAATAAGAAATCAGATTGCACCTATCAAGGTATCATTGTATTCTGCTTTCTCTGACCTATATACCCTTATAAATGGCTTATAAGAGTTGAACCTACAGACATTCCCTTTAAGATGAACATTTATAGTAGAGAGGGACCCCATCAGGTGATGGCAATTACTTCACACCATTTCCACGTCAGCTATAACTTTCAATATGTCAACTAAATCACTTGTCAGGTACATGCAGAATGTAATAAACAGACACTCACTGCATCTTTTTCAGGGTTGCACACCTTTACCCAGAGATAATGATCAAGGAGCCAGTCTATGGGTTTATCTTTGTAGAACATCAAAAAGAACTCCGCAACATACGGTAGGTCTTTACACTTGAACAGCTTTCCTACAAAATACAGATATGTTAACGGTAATGGATAACAAGCACAAATGCCTGAAGTTTACTGAATTGTGGACAGAAATATATCCAGGTTGTTCATAAAAGATTTGTAAAAAATCAACAGCAGCAGTTGGTGGATATTTTAGCTTTCTATGTTGGACCATTCTCATGGGCGTTACAATACAGAGATAAAATCTAGCCATCCTCATTACACAGTAAATGAACCTTTGTACAATGAACCTTCTGTTCCATAACCTGGGTGTGTATAAACTTGGGAGTTGGCTGATAAGCTAAGAAGAACTTTGCATTAGACTTTCATTATGTAACTAATCAGGAGAAGTTACACAAAGAACTCATCATATCAATGTTATTGTAGAAGGAAGGAAAGATCATCATTTCCTCATCCTTTTATCGCCTCTTCCAATTGCTATGCAAAGGATTTTTCAATGTCAGTCAATTACCATTTCATGTGGAAATCTGTACTATTTCAGATGCTGCATGTTTTCTTATTGTGTATTAAAGGGGTTTTCCCACAAACAAAATTAATTTTTCATTTACGCAATATATCTTGGAATAATAAGTTCACAACTGATAAAAAATGTTCTTGTGCTGAGATAATCTTAAATAGGTGTCCCTGCTATGTACTGTGTAATGAATGTGTCTGACCGTACAGAGACATGGTCTGATCATGCCACATCTCCTGGGCTGAGATAATCTTATATATGTGTCCCTGCTATGTACTGTGTAATGAATGTGTCTGACCGTACAGAGACATGGTCTGATCATACCACATCTCTGTGCTGAGATAATCTTATATATGTGACCCTGCTATGTACTGTGCAATGGCCGTGTCTGACCGTACAGGGACATGGTCTGATCATACCACATCTTCTGTGCTGAGATAATCTTATATGTGTGTCCCTGCTATGTACTGTGTAATGGATGTGTCTGACCGTACAGGGACATGGTGCGATCATACCAAGATTATCTCAGCACAGGAACATTTTTTCTAAACATCCAAATGTGGAAATTATTATTATTCCAAGATCTATTGATTAGACTTACCTTTAAAATTAACTCTGAAAACCCCTTTCACACTAGCATTTTTCTGTCTTGCGTCAGTGTCCGCCGAAATCCTGATGTATCCAGATTGGGCCTGTATCCCTATACTTAACATGCAGCTGCAGGGACATCGAGTGATATCAGGATTTCGCCGGATGCAGACGAGTGAGGCGATTTGTCCGCAACCCCGGCTGCATGATGTTGCGATATCAGGATTTTTGAAGCGCCATGATAAGTCTGGATGCAGTGCAATGCGGCAAAATGACTCATTGATCTCTATGAGGCCACATTCGGCCACTGGTGAATGCGTCCAAGACGGATCAGGCTTTCACACTGAACATGCACAGAGTAATTTGCGCAGGTTTACAAAAGGCTATCTCTTAAAAATTATGTGGTGGGAAGTGTTTTTCCATGCGTTGGGAGATGACGGGACGCAAGTGTGAAACCAGCCTAAGTGATATGGTATTCTGGGTAGGCTACAGACTTTCACAAAAAGTATCCAATTGGGGTCAATGAACATACTAAAGTTGCTGGTCAATTCCTAGAGATCCTAGGACAGTACTGTGAGCTCCATTTGGCAAGAGCTGCCACTCAATCCATGGGTAGGTAGGCCATACCGAGGTCAGGAAAGGTGATAACTGTAGGTCATGGGTTGAGAGGAGGAAGAAACCATCGCTCCCATCCCTGTATCAAGTAGCAGTGGTGGCCAAGGAGTTAACAGAAGAATCTTATGCCCTACCATCCCTATAAATGACCACAGGGGAGCAATCACTAAAAAAGATGGGCATGTTTATAGACGCCTTTATGAATGTTTCTTGATAAGTCAATCTCTGAAACTTCTACGGTGACCACCAATTTCATTCCACCCATGGGGCTTTTTTAGGAGTCACCTGTATTCCCTCTCACAGGTGTAAGACATTTCCTTCATTGCCAAGACTAGTGCTCTGAATAAATACATGCTGACAGGTCGTTCTGTTTCTGTAGAAACATTTATAATGGAGGAAACCACAAACTGAGTAGATTGGTTTTAGACCTTTAATATCCAGCCTTTCCTCAATCAATGAATAAAATGGTTACTCGGATGGTAGGAGATAATGTAATCTGGCGCATCTGCTAGTTGTCCTCAGAAGCACTTACATGAAACACAAGGCCGTGTACAGTAATTTACTAGCTCGTCTTCAGTTAGGAGTCTGCACTGTCCACTGCTTATATTGCAAGCAACATGGACTATTCACATTTTTCCTATGCAGTGCAGTAAACTCTGGAATATTTACTACTACCGTAGTAATTTAAGAGTCTGCAATCAATCTTGTTCCCCAAAAATGTGGTCACAATAAACCAAACACAACAATTACAACAAAAACACAACAATAATAAGGGTTATGGGTGATTAAGGTATGAAGAACGCGTAACCCTGTTATGGATCTTATGTCCCTTTGTATGATGCTTTTAAGGCATTGAAATAAAAAAAAATACCCATTTTCAAGTGCTGGATTTTTGTGCCTTTTTCTATACAAACTTATACTCCGGCTTATTTTTTGGTTTACCTGCTGATTAACCCCCTTCTCACAAAAAAGAACTAAGTACCCAACTGGACATTTACTGCATTCCACTGCGAACTTGGCGTGGGCATCCAGCCAGTCTCATCTACAGCAGGTGTCAGCTGTAGTGATTGGCGAACCCGAAATGTAAAATTCGGGGTCTGTAGCGAAAACTTAGTGTTTGTGCACAGATCTGAAACACGCACTTTTCAGGGAAATCAGTGTTACAGTTCGGGTCCAGGGGCTCTAAAACAAAGCTCATGATTGATAAACATTATAGCAACGTAAATACAAGCGGCAGCACTCACCGGCCTTTCAGACAGTCCTTTATTTATTATAGCACAGCGGTCATGTGCAGACTTACATGGGGGTGCGGGGGGAGGATGGGGAGTCCTCTGAAACGACGGACCGTTTCACGCCACTCCCGGGCACTTCTCCAGGTTATTGCAATAACATGGAGAAGTGCCCGGGAGTGGCGTGAAACGGTCTGTTGTTTCAGAGGACTCCCCATCCTCCCCCCGCACCCCCATGTGAGTTCGCACATAACTGCTGTGTTATAATAAATAAAGGACTGTCAGAAAGGCCGGGGAGTGCTGCCGCTTGTATTTACATTGCTATGGGTGCATGAACTCCTTGAACCCAGAAGTGCACCGCATGGCGTCCGACAGAGTCAGCGAGCAGTGCTGACAGGCGGCCACAGGAGGATCTCATTCACCAAGCGGGACCCTGGGAGAAAGGGAATATGGATTGAACAGCGGTGCCCGGCACTGAAGAAAAGTAAGTGATTAATAAACATCATTATACTTACCCGGTCCCATGGCATGCATGTTGCCATTCCGCTGTCCAGGCCGCATCTACTTCTGGGCCAATCATTATCTTCGGGGGATATTCACTGTACTATCAACACCTAATCACAGATGCTGTCACACAGAATGCAAATTACTCAAGCAGCCAATCACAATCAGCCCATACATTCTAGTATGGTAGAATATATGGGCTGGTTTCAGCTTACTCAACACACAGCATTCGGCTGTCATTTGCAGCCTGCTCTCTTTGATAGCAGACAGTGTTTGTATGCTGGCAAAGATGCAGCAGATGTGACGTAAGGAGACCTGGACTATGTCAGAGGGTGTTTTTTTTCAATACAAAGCTGGTATTAATCCCGTAATTACCCAGTGTGCCACCCACCACCAGGGCTGCTGAAGAGCTGGGTAAAGCGCCTGGAAACGGCTCTACAATTAATGTGCCATTTCCAGGGGTGGCTGCGGCTTTAAGTGCAAGGGTCAAGAATGCTTTGGCCTTACTACGCTGAGACTCCCAGCCCCCAGCTGCCTGGTTTTACCTTTACTGAGCGGTTCTCGGCATTGCGGTGAATATCCGCGGAAGTTAATGAGCAGCCTTTGAAGTAGATGCGACAGACAGCAGGGCACGTGATGGCGGGGCTTGGTAAGTATAATGAAGATGTTTATTAATTATATGCTTTCTTTTACAGCCCCACCGCCCCATCCCATAACTGTAAAGTCCGAGCTTGGAACTTTATAAAAAGGTCCTGGTGACCAACATCCTTGGGGTTGCCCATCACTAGTTAGCTGCAAAATGCAGTTGACATCTGGCTTCAACAACACTGATTGTAGATAACTGCATTTTCAGGTGTTTAACCCCTAAGATGCTGCAGTCAGTAGCAGGAAAGTTGGGCATCTTGGTGGCTCAGTGAGTAGCATAGCTGCCTTTGAGCATTGATGTCGAGTGCTAAAATCTGACCAAGGACAACGTCTGTATGAAGTTTAGAGTTGAGATGAAGAAACTTGAATATAAAGGATGATTCACACAAAATTCTATATCGTATTTATACAAAACATCCAGATGTGTGGGAAAAAAACAACTTGTTAATGAAAGCGTTGAGGAGAGGTAAACGCCATAAAGACAGAAAGTGAACATGACAAATAAACGAAAGATTGAAAAAAAAGCAGAACATTAAAGCAGACATTTACACATGCAGACAAGAAACGATTGTTGTCACAGAGGGTGTGATTGCTGCCTGGCTGGATGTGACGTCAGGCATCCCATCACAGGCGGCACAATGACACTGAATTACACTGCCTGAGCTATGGAGGAGAAAGAAGAAGCTGCTGTTGTGAAAGCTGAGACAGGTGAGAGGCTGGGTCCATTCTAATCACTATGTGAAAAGAGCTGCATTACTGTATGAGGGTTACCATGGATGATTTCCGTATGGGGGCCACAATTAATGACAACATTTTTGTATAGGGTTCATTATTACTGTACGAGGGCCACAATGGAGTCATTATTAGTGTATTTAATAAACATTGACCAAATCACATTTTACACTGAAATGCAGTGGTCAGAGAAAACGTACATTGAAAAGTTGGCTTGGGGCTATAGAAAGAAACGTGCCTAGTTGGCTGCTCCCTATCCCGCCGCCAGAGGATTTCTACACAAGACCTATCGATTAAAGGGAGGAAGGCGTGGAGAATCTGACTGGAGGCTGCGCTAGTCAGGTCTCCCTCCATAGTTCCTGATCATCTTCTCAGGCTATGTTTTCTCTGAAACATGGTCAAATTTGTTGGTACCCTTCGTTTAATTAAAGAAAAATCCACAATGGTCACAGAAATAAGTTGAATCTAACAAAATTTTAATATATAAAAATTCTATGAAAATGAACAAATGAAAGTCAGACATTGCCTTCAGACTCTGCTTCCAGAGAATTAAAAAAAATAAAGTAATGAAATAGGCCTGGACAGAAATGATGGACGTTAAATTAAGGTGTGTCCACTAATTATCGTCACAGGTGTCTACAATCTTGTAATCAGTCAGTGGGCCTGTACAGTGCCTTGTGAAAGTATTCGGCCCCCTTGAACTTTTCAACCTTTTGCCACATTTCAGGCTTCAAACAAAGATATACTGAAAATTCTAATTTGTTAGTGAAGAATCAACAACAAGTGGGACACAATTGTGAAGTGGAATGAAATTTATTGGATATTTTAAACTTTTTTAACAAATAAAAATTTATAAAGTGGGGTGTGCAATATTATTGACCCCTTTGAGTTAATATTTTGTAGCGCCACCTTTTGCTGCGATTACAGCTGCAGGGCGCTTGGGGTATGTCTCTATCAGCTTAGCACATCGAGAGACTGAAATTCTTGCCCATTCTTCCTTGCAAAACAGCTGGAGCTCAGTGAGGTTGGATGGAGAGCGTTTGTGAACAGCAGTTTTCAGCTCTTTCCACAGATTCTCGATTGGATTCAGGTTTGGACTTTGACTTGGCCATTCTAACACCTGGATGTGTTTATTTTTGAACCATTCCATTGTAGATTTTGCTTTATGTTTGGGATCATTGTCTTGTTGGAAGATAAATCTCCGTCCCAGTCTCAGGTCTTTTGCAAACTCTAACAGGTATTCTTCCGGAATGGTCTTGTATTTGGCTCCGTCCATCTTCCCATCAATTTTAACCATCTTCCCTGTCCCTGCAGAAGAAAATCAGGCCCAAATCATGATGCTGCCACCACCATGTTTGACAGTGGGGATGGTGTTTTGAGGAGGATGAGCTCTGTTGCTTTTACGTCAAATATATTGTTTTGCATTGTGGCCAAAAAGTTTGATTTTGGTTTCATCTGACCACAGCACCTTATTCCACATGTTTGGTGTGTCTCCCAGGTGGCTTGTGGCAAACTTCAAACGAGACTTTTTATGGATATCTTTGAGAAATGGCTTTCTTCTTGCCACTCCTCCATAAAGGCCAGATTTGTGCAAATAACGACTGATTGTTGTCCTATGGACAGACTCTCCCACCTCAGCTGTAGATCTCTGCAGTTCATCCAGAATGATCATGGGCCTTTTGGCTGCATCTCTCATCAGTCTTCTCCCTATTTGATATGAAAGTTTAGAGGGATGTTCAGGTCTTGGTAGATTTGCAGTGGCCTGATACTCTTTCCATTCCAATATGATCGCTTGCACAATCCTCCTTGAGAGGTTTAAAACTTGGGAAATCTTTGTATTCAAATCCAGCTTTAAAATTCGCCACAACAGTATTTCGGACCTGCCTGGTGTGCTCCTTGGTCTTCATGATGCTCTCTGCACTTGAAACAGAACCCTGAGACTATCACAGAGCAGGTGCATTTATACAGAGACTTGATTACACACCGGTGGATTCTATTTATCATTACCAGTTTAGGGCAACATTGGATCATTCAGAGATCCTCACTGTACTTCTGGAGTGAGTTTGCTGCACTGAAAGTAAAGGGGTCGAATAATATTGCACGCCCCACTTGTCAGTTTTTAATTTTTTTAAAAAGTGTAAAATATGCAATACATTTCATTCCAGTTCACGATTGTGTCCCACTTGTTGAATCTCCACAAAAAAATTAGAATCTATATCTTTATGCTTGACGCCTGACAGGGCCGGCTCCAGGTTTCTGTGGGCCCCGGGCGAAAATATTATATATATTATATATATATATATATTATTATATATATATATGTATTGCCGCACACTTACCGCAAGCCCCATAGACAATGCATGGGGCTTGCCGCAAACGTGCAGCAAGTGCAGCCGCTAGACGGAAAATGCGGCAGATGCGGGGTTTTTTTTTACCGCAACTGCCACATTTTTAAAAAAGCAAGAGCTGTTTCTGACAGTGAGTATATTACACGTTGTTAGGAGCGGGCTAAAATGCATTTGCGTTCCCTTGCGCTTTTTAAAAATACCCTTCAAATGCAAAATGTTGCATTTTTGTGCGTCTGAGGATGCTTGGCATATACACAAGCATTCTCAAGCACACAAATAATGCAAGCAGCTCAATGGAGCCGCACTGCCATATGGTGGCACCGCAGCCAGGCGGAGTGTCTGGCCGTCCAGATCTCTCTTTCTCCTCACCTTTCTTCTTGCCGCTCGGGTCTCCTCCGGTCGATCTGCACATACCAGCACAGTGATGACATCGTGCCCCTCCATGCTGAGCTGCAGAATGCAGAGAGCGGCAGAAGAGACTCTGGAGAAGAATGCTGCTGGCAAAGGCAGCTGGGACTATAGGAGCGGAATCCGCGGGGGGCTACCACTGGTACACATACTTCGTACACACGCGGCTCCGCTCCGTACGCCCCGTACACACGCGGCTCCGCTCCGTACGCCCCGTACACACACGGCTCCGCTCCGTACGCCCCGTACACACGCGGCTCCGCTCCGTACACCCCGAACACACGCGGCTCCGCTCCGTACACCCCGTACACACGCGGCTCCGCTCCGTACACACGCGGCTCCGCTCCGTACACCTCGTACACACGCGGCTCCGCTCCGTACACATGCGGCTCCGCTCCGTACACCTAGTACCCACTCGGCTCCGCTCCATACACCTCGTGCACACACGGCTCCGCTCCATGCACCTAGTACACACTCGCCTCTGCTACATTCACACTGTAAATCCCTCCTGACCCCACACATAACCTTCACCTAATTGCCATACACCTAGTACACACTCACCTCTGCTACATTCACACTGTAAATGCCTCCTGACCACACACAAACTTCACCTTATTTGAGCATCATTCATGGTGGCCAGCACAGTCCTGGATACACTGAGGAGCTGATCATGAGACCCCTGACTCCTCCCCATCCATTGACATCATCACAGGTCCTGTCAGCCTGAGCCCAGAGTGTGCAGCTCTGTCGGCTCCCGTGGAGGGGGAAGGAGGGAGACCTCCGGTGCTGCAGGAGCCTGAAAATGACCCCCCAGCTGCCCTCTGGATATGGCTCTGGCTGTGGGGGCAGTGCTCAGGGGCCCCTGAGGGCTAGGGTCACACTTGTGTTATGACCCTAGCCTTATGCAAGTATTGTATGTTGCAGCGCATAGCGTTTAATGCTATGCGCTGGAGGCAGCCCATAGAAACCTGACGTTTACCTTGACAACCACTGGTTGTCAATGTAAACATCGGATCTCTATGGGCTCAGTTGCTGGCAGCGCATAGCGTTAAATGCTCTGCGCTGCAGCAGACAATACTTGCGTCAGGCTAGGGTCACAACACAAGTGTGACCCTAGCCCTCAGGGGCCCGGTGGGCCCCCTCCAAGCAGTCGGGCCCCGGCACTTGCCCGGGTACGAAGGGGTGCTGACGCCGGCCCTGACGCCTGAAATGTGGCAAAAGGTTGAAAAGTTCAAGGGAGCGGAATACTTTCACAAGGAACTGTAAATAAAGATTTACTATTATTATTTTATTATTATGATTATTATAAAAGGCCTTGTTTTTCTATTAAGCCCATCCTTATTAAAAAGAAACCTACATATTTGGCATTAATGTATCTGTAACTAAACAAACTATAAAGAAACTCAGCCTGCAATGACCACGGTGCCACCTCACCCCCACTGGACCTGGCGCTACACCACCACTGGACCCGGCGCTCCACCACCACTGGGACCTGGCGCTACACCACCAGTGGACCCGGCGCTACACCACCACCAGAGCAGACCCAACCTACTGTCTCTCTCCCCGCTGCCCTGTAGAATGTAAGCCCGCGAGGGCAAGGTCCTCTCTCCCCTTTGTATCAGTCTGTCAATGTTAGTTTGTTCATGGTATTTTTAACTTGTTTGTTTCTCATGTACAGCACCATGGAATCAATGGTGCTCTATAAACAAATAATAATGATAATCACTTAGCTTTACCAGTAAATGCAACAAAAAAGCCAACATTTATAATGATCCAATGAAAAGAAACCTGTCACTGCAGCTCTATTCCTTGCACAGCGCCACCTCCTGTTGCTTGACAGACTGTTCTTTTGCTTGACGCCACGCAGCATATAAGCCATCAGTGAAGGGTGGAGAATAGAGTTGGAGTGACAGAGGCTTCAGATCTATTATATACATTTGCATATCAATACAAATGTTGATTTCTCAGTAATGGAGGAAAGGACTGGACATTTAAAGATATTATTTGTGTGTCTTTGAAAGAACTACATGTGCATATAAATAGTTTGGGGGTTGAGATCCTGCTGACATTCCTTTTAATAACATACATGGAAAAACTCCCTTGGTATATACTATGAGTGCAGTTAGTAAACATACTGAATAGAAAGGGACATGAATTCAAGAACACATTACAGAATAGGAACCGCTATTACCAAAACCAGGTCAAATTACCAATGCACTACAAGAAATCAGCAGGCCCTATGATACAGGTGGGGAGAAGAATAAGGACAAAAGATACTGATGAAACAACCACTCACAAGCTGCCAATTCATGGAGGAATTGGCTGCTATTAAGTATGCACACAGTTAAGGCTTGCACAGGGCGCCAGTACAGTTAAGGCTTGCACAGGTACGTGTGATGCACAGTGTCTGGCTTACAGCCTATTGATGACCGTGCTGCCCTCACCTTTACCAAGGGGGCCTGCAGCATCTAGCTAATGCACGGGTAATGACGTGACCTGGTTTTGGTTGTGGCTGCTTCTTTTTGTGTGACATACTGAACAGAACCTACAAAGTGCACACTATCAGTAGATTTCATAAATGTTAATTTTCAAAGTAATTTTAAGATCATGCAAACTCACCAATAAATCCAAGCTGTGAGAACTCAAGTATGAGCCATTCATCAGAGGCTTGTTGTGTGGCAAAGTCCTTGATGGATTGGAAATAATCTGGTTTGGCAACAATGTCATCTTCTAACTATTAAAAGAGAGAAAATCTGTCAGAAGTATGTAACTCCACAGTAGAAACTAAGGAAGGCTTTGTCCATACCTATGTTCAGAGTTCTGCTTTATAAATTCATATAAATAATACAGATCTATGACCAAAAGGAGGCTGATTGGCCCCATTGACTATAATAACGTCCATCTGGTTTTTGTTTAATTTAATTTGTTAATGGAACATAAAGTGCTGCACATTGTGCTTTTTGTTCAGATGGAGCACATTATAGTTATTGGGGTTCTTCTTTAATTTGCATCTGTTTTATTGCAGAATAGACAAAAAGGTTAAAAAAATAAAGTTATGAACACAGCCTTATGTGCACAAAGGATATTGTTACAACATAACAATATAACATTTAAGATACCAAAAGTGTCAACCTTAGAAAAAGATGAAATATGAAAACCAAATGGTACTTGATACATCAAATCTGCATCATAACTAGAGCAGCTAATATTAAATATACACAGAACATAGGTGAAACAAGTTGTTTTTGTGGTTGTATGTGTGCAAGGGGCGAATTTTTTTCTGTAATGTAGAAATACTCTTTTGTTTATTAGCAAAAATAGATAATAAAACCAATTGGATAAAATATTAGTTTTATTTCCTGACTGCACACTTTCCACTCTTTTTTCTTTATATGATTATTGGGCAGTCATGTTCCTGAGGAACTACTACATTTCCAGAAATTTGCTTTACAGCATGGACCTGAACAAAAGGAAACCAAGTCAAAAAATGTCTCATTGATTTCTATGGGAGATGGTTGTGGGCACGATCTCTTACATGTGCAGAGGTTACTGCGCAGAGAGGTGAAGAAGGTGAGCAAGGATGACCCTTTGTTATTCTCCAAATTTTACACAGATTTGTTACTTTTCACTAGTTCTACCCTATAATGATACCTAGATGCCTGTCTGCCTGCAAATAATACATAAGATGAAAGTTGACAAGAAATATTAGCCTATTGTGATGGCTCAATAAACAATGTTAAGGCTGCAATTTCAAGGGTGACTGGCTAGTACAGTGTTCAGTTATTGGTCCATAGGACAAATACAGCACTTTAACCAGTTGTGACAGCCGTATACCTTTTTAAATGGTAAGCACCATGACTCCTCTTGTCTGTTTCTTTGTAATGTGTGTACATGTACCTGGGGCATGCCCAGGATTTTTCTCGATGGGCAGAGGGCTCACGGACTTGTTCAAAATCAAGTTCACAGAAAAGGACATTAAACATTAGAAAAATACTTACCAGAAACAGCCATTAACCAACACAAGTTCAAATGCATTAGCAGGATGCAGCAGCGTAACTAGTAGGCTGAAAGCCAGACACTGCATCACATGCATCTGTGTGACTAGCGCCCTATGCAAACCTTATCTATGTGCATGTCTAATATGAGCAACCATCCCCTCCATGATGTGGTAGGGTGACAGTAGTAATCTCATTGGTATTTCGCACATGGTTTGCCCCCGCCTTTATCATGGCGGGTCTGCTGCGAGCTTGCGCATTTTGGCCAAAATATGTACCAATATTTCACATTATTAATTATGATTTTGGGGTGTCTGTCCTGTGGAGTGTACTCATACAGAGCTGGGAGCCTGATCTAATAGTATGGGCGTATCTAGTAGGCTGAATGTCAGACAGTGTGCATCACACGTATTTGTGTGACTAGCGCCCTATGCAAACCTCATTTGTGTGCATGTCTGTCACGCTTCCAGGGGAAGGCTCCCTAGAGTGGACCCGCTGAGCCGTGCTACCGAACTCCCGTTGGTGAGCTGGTCCTAGTTTAACCAACCCCTATACAGGGATTGTCAGGGGCAAGCCCAGGGGGTCTAAATACCACAGCTGCTAGTACCAGGGGGGCGGCTCGTAAGGTTAGCCTATGCTACGGCACACCTAAGGATTCCGGGTAACGGTACAAGGCTAGGAGAGCAGTAAGGGTGCTACCGGGGAAGAGCACAGCTAGGGTTACATGTAACAGGGTACAAGGCTAGGAGAGCAGGAATGGCTCTACCGGAGGAGAGTACAAGGAAGGTCTGACCAACAGTCAGCAAGGCAGAAGCAAACTAACTTAATAATCAGGCACCTCCCATTAGTGGAGGTGGCCTGATATACCAGAGGAAGACCAGCTATTGGTCAAGGGGAGCGTCAGGTTGGACTGTGCCAGCCCCTAGAGTCACAGGGGAGGAGTGCACCTAGTGCACCGCTGATTGGTCACATGAATACGACCATTGTAATGTGCTCATGTGTGAGCCCGGTGGTCAGCTGACAGGAAGGGAACCCGGCGACGGCTCCGAGACACAGTACGCCTGGACTCCGGATGCCCGGTCGGCAGAGGAACAGAGGATGCCGACCCAGGAGAGGTGAGCTGGGGAGCAGTGCCAGGGGACCTAACAATGTCTAATACCAGCAATCACCCCCTACATATTATGGTAGGCTGGGAATGGTTGTCTTAGGCTGGATTCACACTACCAGTTTTTGAATCCAGCAGGGATACGGAGAAAACCTGCATTCCCCTGCAATTGTAAAACCTGATGCAACTGGTGAGGTAGTTGACAGATCCGATGAAAAATGACATTTTTGGTAAGTGCCCTCTAATGGGTGTGTTAATGAAACTGGCTTCTCGCCATGCTCAGTCAAAAAACCCAGATCCAGCGTCCGGATCCAGGTTCCATAGAGCATTATTTTATTTTAGTTTGCATTGCCCTGGATCTGGTTTTTCACAAAAACTTTACAAACTGTGTTTTTGGTTTCTGTTAAAAAACCGTTCTCAGCCGGACCTGACTGGAACCATATGCAACCGCATGCCGCCACATGAGTCTGTGTCCTCATTGAAAGTCAATGGGGAAGAAACCACATGTAGTTGCATATGGTTTCAGCCGGATTCATCTGGATTAAAAAAATCGGTAATGTGAAACCAGCTTTATCTGAATTTTGCACCTGGTTTGCCCCGCCTTTATCATGGCGGACCTGCTGCATCTTGCTAGTGCATTTAAACTTGTGTTGGTTAATGGCACTTTCTTTTGAGGCTTTTTTTTAATGGTTCACGGACATGTTAATGTTCAAGATTCCTGAATAAATCGACACAATTGAGCCCTTCACATAAAGGCACA
>JARQOC010000003.1:196739643-196781886 GCA_033576535.1 Allobates femoralis | reverse complement strand
CTTGTGTTGGTTAATGGCACTTTCTTTTGAGGCTTCTTTTTAATTGTTCACGGACATGTTAATGTTCAAAATTCCTGAATAAATCAACACAATTGAGCCCTTCACATAAAGGCACATCTATAATTAACCCATACAGCTAAACAATGTGGCTTTATTGAACAATGAAACAATCACAACCTACTTTCCAGTATTGTGGTGACACAAGGCAGGCACACACACCACTCACACAGTTAATAAAGGTGTTAACCCATAAAAAAAAAAAAAACATTTAACGCCTAGCTTCAAAATACTTCAATGGTTTAGGATTGCTGGGTGCCTTCTAATAACTAGAATGAGGTTTCCGGAAATATGAGACCAGCAGTGATCACATATGCTCCATTCAAAGTCTACCAGATTGAAGGATCTAACCAAGTAAATCTTACAGTAAAGGTTGTTCAATCCAGTGATTGAGGTGGACCTGAGTTAGCTTAAATAACGAAATAGACATACTTTTAGTTTTTGCGCCATTTTTAAGGCGTCTGATAACTTTTGATGTTACCATATATTGAAATTTCCTATTTGTTTTTGCTCAAGGTGGCCTGTGGACTTGATAAAGGGCAAGAATATATAAAGTATACCAAGTGTTTGAGGAGCTACTTAAAAGATGGCACTGGAATTCTTCCACTTCCTTACTGAAGTGCAAATTTGCATATTCCTTAGAGGAGGGATGTGGCTGCAAATCTCCTCACCTACTTAACTGTCTTCTCATGGTTGCAGGAAAACTCCTCTCCATAAAGGCCACTTCACACACACAGATATCTGAGTCCAATATCTGAACAGATCTCTGGTTGCAGTGAAATCATGGATACATTGCTCCATGTTGTACACAGCCACAAAATGGAGCAATGTATCCATGATTTCACTGCAACCAGAGATCTGTTCAGATATTGGACTCAGATATCTGTGTGTGTGAAGTGGCCTTTAAGGTAGATCGCAAGTTCCCAGACCTTGTTTTAGCCCACTCACACAGCCAGATCAGAATATCTCACACACTACACTGATGAGGGACAGTTACCCCGAAACGCAGCATCTGTAGTTTTGGGTTCTGATCTGGCACAAATTCCTTAGTCATATTAAAAAGCTTGTTGGAAAGTGATTATGACTTTGAGGAGCTACTTAAAGGTGGCGCTGGAGTTCTTCCACTTCCTTACTGAAGTGCAAATTTAAAGTATACCATGATATATTTAGATGCTTTGAAGTTCAAAAAAGCATGCAATACCGTGTTATATGTACATTTCATCTTTCATACTACTCTTTATTAAAAAAATTTTTACCTTCACGATTCTTGCAGAACTGGAAAGGCAAAGACAAGGGGATTGAATATTATATGAAAACTGCCTGCAGAATGAAATGTATGGCAAGCATTGCGTGATACTGAGATCACAGTATTGCATTTCAAGATTAGATTTAATTATTTCCTATACTGCTTCATTGTTGCCTACCCTGACAGTGTCACAAATGGTTCCAAATGCACTGCTCAAAAAATAAAGGGAACATCACACTTTTGTGAATTCTTCCTGTCCAGTTATGTTGTGAATCAATGTCTCCTACTGTTGTGCAAATGGATCAGGTAGAAAATAAGTTTATTAGCAAGACACCTCCTATAAAGAAGTGGGACCACAGATTATTTCTCTGTTCTGATTCTTTTTAGTGTTGTTTTGATCACTTTTGCATTTTGTTATTTCTCTCAGCACTAGAGGCAGCATGGGACAGTGTCTACAGCCCACAAAAGTTGCTCAGGTAGTGAATCTCATCCAGGATGGCACATCACTACAAGCTGTGACAAGAAGGATAGCTGTGTCTGTGCACAGTGTCCACAGCATGGAGCAGACAGACCTGTACACCAGAAGACATGGAGGGGCCGTAGGAGGGCAACAATCAAGCAGCAGGACCATTACCTCCTCCTTTGTGCAAGAGGAACAGGAGGAGCATTGCCAGAGTCCTGCAAAATGACCTCCTCAGCAGGCTACTAATATCCATATGTCTACTTAAACTGTCAGAAACAGACTCGAAGAGGGTGGTATGAGGCCCGGATGCTCTAAAACGGATGTTGTGCTTACAGGCCAACATCATGCAGGGCAATTGGCATTTGCAGAGAACAGCAAGATTGCCAAATTGGACATTTCTGCTGTGCTCTTCAAAGATGAGAGCAGGTTCACACTGAGCTCATGTGACAGAGACTGGAGAAGTCATGATGAGTGTTTTGCTGCCTGTATTTCTTTGGAGGGCAACACAGCCCTCCATGTGCTATCCAGAGGTACCAAGACTGCCATAAGGTATCGAGATGAGATCTTCAAACCCATTTTGAGATCATATGGAGGTGCAGTAGGCCCTGGGCCCAGGATAAATGACAATGCTGGGCCTCATGTGGCTGTAGTGTGTCAGCAGTTCCTACCTGATCAAGGCATTAATGCCATGGACTGGCCTGCCTGTTCGCCAGACCTGATTCCAATTGAGTACATCTGGGACATCAGGTCTCATTCCATCCACCAACAGACTGTTTTGCACCACAGACTATCCGGGAGTTGACTAATGCTTTAATCCAGGTCTGGGAAGAGATCCCTCAGGAGAACATCCACTGCCTCATTAGGAGCATGCTCAGGTGTTATTGGGAGGTCATACAGGCATAGTGAGGCCACACACACTACTGAGCCTCATTTCCTCGTCTTGAGGCATTTCCACTGAAGTTGGATCAGCCTGTAATTAACCTCCTCACTGACGTCACTGCGAAGAGCCCGGTAACTGAGCCAAAGTGCTCTCAAACTTACCGGGTCCTATTCTAACACTATGTGCGGTCTACATTGTTGGGATGAGGCTTATATGCCTGTGTTGTGCAATTCAAAAAAACAGCTGGTAATGGTCTGTACCAGGACCAGGGCTAGAGTAAGATGGAGGTGTGGGTGTAGCTACTGGTGTGAGGAAGGGAGCAGTGTCAAAAAAAGTCATAATATACATATATATATATTTATAAGGACTGGCATATATATATATATATACACACACACACACACACACACACACACACAGTTAGGGCCAGAAATATTTGGACACTGTCACAAGTTTTGTTATTTTAGCTGTTTACAAAAACATGTTCAGAAATACAATTATATATATAATATGGGCTGAAAGTGCACACTCCCAGCTGCAATATGAGAATTTCCACATCCAAATCGGAGAAAGGGTTTAGGAATCATAGCTCTGTTATGCATAGCCTCCTCTTTTTCAAGGGACCAAAAGTAATTGGACAATGGACTCTAAGGGCTGCAATTAACTCTGAAGGCGTCTCCCTCGTTAACCTGTAATCAATGAAGTAGTTAAAAGGTCAGGGGTGGATTCCAGGTGTGTGGTTTTGCATTTGGAAAGGAATTGACTGGTGAGCTTGGGAACTCTAAAAGGCCTGGGCGTCCACGGATGACAACAGTGGTGGATGATCGCCGCATACTTTATTTGGTGAAGAAGAACCCGTTCACAACATCAACTGAAGTCCAGAACACTCTCAGTGAAGTAGGTGTATCTGTCTCTAAGTCAACAGTAAAGAGAAGACTCCATGACAGTAAATACAAAGGGTTCACATCTAGATGCAAACCATTCATCAATTCCAAAAATAGACAGGCCAGAGTTAAATTTGCTGAAAAACACCTCAAGAAGCCAGCTCAGTTCTGGAAAAGTATTCCATGGACAGATGAGACAAAGATCAACCTGTACCAGAATGATGGGAAGAAAAAAGTTTAGAGAAGAAAGGGAACGGCACATGATCCAAGGCACACCACATCCTCTGTAAAACATGGTGGAGGCAACGTGATGGCATGTGCATGCATGGCTTTCAATAGCACTGGGTCACTTGTGTTTATTGATGACATAACAGCAGACAAGAGTAGCCGGATGAATTCTGAAGTGTACCGGGATATACTTTCAGCCCAGATTCAGCCAAATGCTGCAAAGTTGATTGGACGGCGCTTCATAGTACAGATGGACAATGACCCCAAGCATACAGCCAAAGCTACCAGGAGTTCATGAGTGCAAAAAAGTGGAACATTCTGCAATGGCCAAGTCAATCACCAGATCTTAACCCAATTGAGCATGCATTTCACTTGCTGAAATCCAGACTTAAGACGGAAAGACCCACAAACAAGAAAGACCTGAAGGCTGCGGCTGTAAAGGCCTGGCAAAGCATTTAGGCTGCCTTCACACTTGCAGATGCATCTGCAGCGTTTTGCAGATGCATCTGCAAGTATCAGCATGCAGACCGCGGTCCCTATGTTTATAATAGGGCGCACCGCGGTCTGAATGCTCTCATTGATTCCTATATGTGAGCCGTAAGCAGGCGTATGCCTGCTGACAGATCACACACTCCCGCCCCGCACCTTGGACGCAACATCTCGCGTCCATAGTGCGGGCGGGAGAGAGTGTGATCTGTAAGCAGGCATACGCCTGCTTACGGCTCACATATAGGAATCAATGAGAGCATTCACACCACGGCCGTGGTCTGCATGCTGATACTTGCAGATGCATCTGCAAAACGCTGCAGATGCATCTGCAAGTGTGAAGCCAGCCTAAGAAGGAGGAAACCCAGCGTTTGGTGATGTCCATGGGTTCCAGACTTACGGCAGTGATTGCCTCCAAAGGATTCGCAACAAAATATTGAAAATAAAACTATTTTGTTTGGGTTATGTTTATTTGTCCAATTACTTTTGACCTCCTAAAATGTGGAGTGTTTATAAAGAAATGTGTACAATTCCTACATTTTCTATCAGATATTTTTGTTCAACCCTTCAAATTAAACGTTACAATCTGCACTTGAATTCTGTTTTAGAGGTTTCATTTCAAATCCAATGTGGTGGCATGCAGAGCCCGACTCGCGAAAATTGTGTCACTGTCCAAATATTTCTGGCCCTAACTGTATAAGGACTGGCATCACCTTAAAGGGATCCTGTCACCCCCAAATCACCACATAAGCTATTAAAAGATGTCCCTAGGGCATATTAACACTTATCCTACACTCCTTTTAGCTCGTAAATGCATCTATTGAAAATGTAGATAAACGCTATTAAACTCACTCATTAGCAATGTTAATTAGTGACTACTGTATTCATAGTCACCCAAGCAGGCTCTCTCTCTACCTAATATCATGCCTCAATAGGCGTGATCTTCAACTCTGATGCAAATGCGCGCCTCCCCGCTCTCCTCTGCCGGCCGGGCTGCTGTGTGCAGCTGTATGACGTGAATCGCGTCATTTCCGGCTTCGGGTGACATATGTACACCCGCGCCGCTCTTTTAGCTTCAAGCCCCGCACTGCGCATGCGTGCTGGAGGCATAATTAACATCGCTAATGAGTGAGTTTAATAACGTTTATCTACATTTTCAATAGATGCATTTAGGAGCTAAAAGGAGTGTAGGATAAGTGTTAATATGCTCTAGGGACATCTTTTAATAGCTTATGAGGTGATTTGGGGGTGACAGGATCCCTTTAATGTGCAGGTGCAAGCAAAAAATGTGTGTGCACTTAATATAAAGAAGTTGCTGCAACACTAAACACATTTATGGAGGGGAAAAAGCTTAATGGCTATAACATGAATTGTAGGATTGTCTGCGCAGCTAAGGAATGCATATGGGATAAGTGAACTTAGTAAATACTATACTGGAGTAAATGAATTAAGAGACTTAGATTTTCCCCTCCATAAATGTGTACAGTGTTGCATGTGTAAGTGCACACACTTATTTTTTGCTTGCACCTGCACATTAAGGTGATGCCAGTCCATATAAATATATATATATAAAATATGACTTTTTTGACTGTGCTCCCTTCCTCCGCCCAGTAGCTACACCCACACCTCCATCTTACTGTAGCCCTGGTCCTGGTACAGACCATTACCAGCTGTTTTTTTAATTGCACAACACAGGCATATAAACCTCATCCCAGCAATGTAGACCGCACATAGTGTTAGAATAGGACCCGATAAGTTTGAGAGCACTTTGGCGCAGCAACTTCTTTATATTAAATGTAATTAACCTCCATGAGATATTAATTTTGATTTACATTGATAATTTTTTTTCGGGGGTCCTAATTTTGGGGGATCACTCCGCTGTGTGTAAGCTCATACTGTCCCTGCACCACTTTCTGGGTGTTGTATCTGAAAACGGATGACTGTTACTCTGTCCGTGCATCTGTGAGCTATGTTGTGTCTGCATAGATAACTAACTGGCTGCCATTTACCACAATCCTCGTTGTGTTGGATAACCTGATCTTTTAATAGCTGCACATGCACTTTATGTTCATATATTCAGGTATTTTTCTAACTGTGACCATGGTTTATTCACTACAGATTGTACTTTTTTAGTGTATGGTATCCCTATCTTTAATATCTGATTGTACTACGATTAAGATGCCCTTTGTTCTATGATCCTTTGTACGAATATGGTGTATATGTATGTACTGGCTCACATGCCGTTCTGATTTTTTGTGCTGTGACTAAGCCAATTTGCTATTTTTATTGGAATAAAATCATACTTTTTGTATGTAATTACTCCATTTTCTCACTTTTTTCTCTATTGATCATTTTTAGGTTTTATTATTCTAAATGTATTCCATTGGGCAGTGAATAAAGATTTGTGTGGCGCCCTGCCAACGCAGGTAACCACATAGCTCTCTACTGCACAGTTGGGTTTCCACAGCAGGTACCACTACAAACAAGACCTTCCACCCCGACACAGTAGGGGGAGCTCAACCTGCTGCACTTAGGCAGGATCCCCTATAAATACTGCTGCTGGGGGCGGAGTTAGTCAAGAGTGTGGCAGACGCTAGAAGAACTGCAGGAAATTTCTGGTGCTGGTGCCACGAGTAGGCACAGGCCAGAGACCCAGAGTAGCCTTTCAGCGTCCCACCAGCCTAAATGGGACTGAAGGCAAGGAGTTTACAAGCAGAAGCAGGAAACAGGTAGCTCCAACTGTGAGTTCGTTCCAGAGAGAGAAAGAGAAGCGGGATATTGGGGATCCGCACAAGTGGAGAACTACAAGTCCCACAGGAGACCCCTGGGCACCGAGGAAGCTACAGCTACCCGGTCTCCTGAGAGAGTCAAGAAAGGGAGCCGGGAGCCAGGAGCAGTGGCCACTGCAAAACCAGAGAAGGACATCCCGGAGACCGCACAGGAGGGAAGGAGATGCAGACAAGATAAGATAGTGGAGGCCAGTCAGGATTCAGCAGCCTGTGCTTCAGTGAATACACAGGGAAGGAGGCCTAATACCAACTTTGCAGCCCGGTTACCCGTCAGTGCTCAGGACAATTTACCTACATCCCACCAGTAAAAAGGTAAAGAGACTTTAAGTGTGTGCGTGCATCCTTTCCCATTTCTCACCGTGCCCTCAATAGACTTTCCCTACTCCCACTCACCACCTCAGCTCTGCTATAACCTGCTCAACTCATCAAGCTGCCCCGGGGGTCCCAGTCCCGCCTGCGGGGACTATACCATCACTGACGCAATCCCACCAGCCTCCGGAGGACTGTAGCGGCACTGGTGATCTCTCACCAGACACAGCAGGTGGCGTCACGAAGACAACAACTGTATATAATCCCTGTAAATAACCCCTCTTTCACTGACCGCCAGGGCCACAGCCTCGTGCAGCCACCCGTGACATCCCGGACCGTAACCGAGCCCGAGCCCGGAGTATCCTGCCCTGTGGTGAGTCATTTGCAGCTGGAGTATTCCATTCAGTGAGATCTAGGATGTCGTATTTTAGTGTTCTTTTATTTTCTGTCACTGGCCACAAGTCACACACAACACTCACATGTGACTGCTACTTGTCTGCAACTCCGCTAGTTTTTTTATGGCAGCATAACAGCATATAAAGAGTCTCTCAACAGCAAGTTGCACAAATGTTTTTGGTACCTTGACATGTCTGAGATTTGCTGTCACACAAACTTTGTCACTGTGTAGCCCCAGTGTAACATATGCAGGTAACAGTGTGGCGCCCCTGCGGACCGGTCGCCACTAGATGGTGCAGCAGCCGGGATCGGTAAGTCCAGTCACCCCAAAAACACACCCAACACACTCTGATCCCAAGACTAGGGACTCTATGCCCAGCAATGGGATGTCGGGAGGAAACAAGTGGAGGGTGGAGAAGTTAGGACAGGACCCGGTTAACGGAGGTAACAAAAGGACACAACATCAAGTTCAGAGAGAGCAGTCAGCCAAGAGAGACCAGAGAGTCAGGTTCAGTCAGAAGGAAAGGTAAGAACACCATCATACAGGACTGAGAGGACACGGACCCGGCAGCCTTGCCCACATTAAAGGATGTCCGGGTCCTGGGCTGTAGACCGTGGTGAGAGAAGTAAGGAGACCAAGGTGTGCTTGAGTCAGCAGGGACACTGAAGGACTGGGCCGAAACCAGAGTGCCGGCTCTGCTGAAATGGCCAGGAAGCTCTATGCTCCAACCACAAACCCCGGCGGGGTGCGGGGTCTTTATGTCCCTCTACCCAACCTTTGGCGCAGTGAAAGGAAGGCAGCTGTATTAGGACTAGGGGACCTGGCAGGTCACCCACTGAAAGCGCATGGCCGCTGGACCATAGCTAGCGTGCGGACAGACTGAAAAGGTGCATGAAAGGAATATGAAGGGAGAGGATTTTGATGAGCCATCCCGGCTGCTTAAGCCACACCGAAGCCGCCACTGTACTGTCTGTAAACTAACCATCTGCTGAAAAAGAGTAAACCCTGATAAAGCTCTATGCTGTGTGAGCCTGTGATTGCTGCGCCTAAAGGGAGATGGACTGATTTTGTGAACCGGCAGTAGGAGACTGCCTGACTGTATTGTGAACTCTACACCCCCAAACAAGCCCTGCATTACAACAGACTATTTGGTTGCCCTGGGGACCTGCTCTTTCCGTGGAGAGCAAAACCATCCTCGCTTTGACTCCCATCATCCCCAGAAGTCCCGACTGCAGCTGCGGCTATACCGGCCACATTCCACGGGTGGCGTCACGACACTCTTTGATTTTTGTTTTATTTTAATCCATTTTTCCAATCCCCTTTTTAACTGCTCGCCCGACGAGCGGATCACGGACCAAGTCACGCCACCGTGACATCCCGCAGCCCCAGACGAAGACAAGAGGGCCCGGTTCCGAGTACCCACGGTCCCCACCAGGGTCGAGTCAACCGCTACTTATGTAGGTCAATGAAGCTAAATATGTACGATTATGATACATGTGTGTAAAACAGGCGTGTAAATTGTGTGCACGGAGTATGCAGGTGTGTGAATTATGTGAGCGGAGTATTCAGGTGTGTGATTTGTGTCTACGAAGTATGCAAGCATGCAAACTCTGTCTGAGGAGTATGCAAGTATATGAATTGTCTGTGGAGTATGCAAGTGTATGGTTTGCTTCTGCAGAGCATGCAGGTGTGCAAACTGTGTATGCGGAGTATGCAAGTGTGCGAACTGTGTATGCGGAGTATGCAGGTGTGCGAACTGTGTATGCAGGTGTGCGAACTCTGTATGTGGAGTATGTAGGTGTGTGAATTGTGTCTATGGAGTATGTAGGTGTACAAATTTTGTCTATGGAGTATGCAGGTTTGCGAACTTTATGCAAAGTATGGAGGAGTGTGATATGTGTGGGTAAAATGTACATTATGCAGGTGTGTGAAATTCATGTTTGTATTTGCAGATTGTATGTGACTCCTTTATAACATATATATATATATATATATATATATATATATATATATATACTGTATATATGTACAGTACAGACCAAAGGTTTGGACACAACTTCTCATTCAACGATTTTTCTGTATTTTCAGGACTATGAAAATTGTAGATTCACACTGAAGGCATCAAAGCTATGAATTAACACGTGGAATTATTTGCTTAACAAAAAAGTGTGAAACAACTGAAAACATGTCTTATATTCTAGGTTCTTCAAAGTATCCACCTTTTTGCTTTGATTACTGCTTTGCACACTCTTGGCATTCTCTTGATGACCTTCAAGAGGTAGTCACCGGAAATGGTTTTCACTTCACAGGTGTGCCCTGTCAAGTTTAATAAGTGGGATTTCTTGCCTTATAATTGGGGTTGGGACCATCAGTTGTGTTGTGCAGAAGTCTGGGGGGTACACAGCTGATAGTCCTACTGAATAGACTGCTAGAATTTGTATTATGGCAAGAAAAAAGCAGCTAAGTAAAGAAAAACGAGTGAAACGAAGGTCAGTCAGCCAGAAAAACTGGGAAAACTTTGAAAGTGTCCCCAAGTGCAGTCTAAAAACCATCAAGCGCTACAAAGAAAGTGGCTCACATGAGGACCGTCCCAGGAAAGGAAGACCAAGAGTCACCTCTGCTGCGGAGGATAAATTAATCCGTGTCACCAGCCTCAGAAATCGCAGGTTAACAGCAGACAAGATTAGAGACCAGGTCAATGCCACACAGATTTCAAGCAGCAGACACGTCTCTACAACAACTGTTAAGAGGAGACTTTGTGCAGCAGGCCTTCATGGTAAAATAACTTCTAGGAAACCACTGCTAAGGACAAGCAGAAGAGATTTATTTGGGCTAAAGAAAACAAAGAATGAACATTAGACCAGTGGAAATCTGTGCTTTGGTCTGATGAATCCAAATCTGAGATCTTTGGTTCCAACCACCGTGTCTTTGTGCAACGCAGAAAAGGTGAATGGATGGACTCTACATGCCTGGTTCCCACCATGAAGCATGGAGGAGGAGTTGTGATGGTGATGGGGTGCTACGCCAGATGACCTGGCCTCTACAGTCACCAGACTTGAACCCAATCCAGATGGTTTGGGGTGAGCTGGACCGCAGAGTGAAGGCAAAAGACCAACAAGTGCTAAGCATCTCTGGGAACTTCTTCAAGACTGTTGGAAGACCATTTCCGGTGACTACCTCTTGAAACTCCTCAAAAAAATGCCAAGAGTGTGCAAAGCAGTAATCAAAGCAAAAGGTGGCTACTTTGAAGAAACCTAGAATATAAAACATATCTCAGTTGTTTCACACTTTTTTGTTAAGTATATTATTCCAATGTGTTAATTCATAGTTTTGATGCCTTCAGTGTGAATCTACGATTTTGATAGTCATGAAAATAAAGAAAACTCTTAGAATGCGAAGGTGTGTCCAAACTTTTGGTCTGTACTGTGTATATATATATACACACACACACACACACACACACACACACACAAGTTCTGACTATGGGTATCCGGAATTTACATGCATGTTCATCTTGTATTTATAGGGGATTTGGATCTGGTAGGTGTTCAACATCTGTTGCACTGACCCAAGGCCATGGGTGATAAGAAAGCATGGCCCTCTCTGTCTTTGTATAGTATGGTATGGTCTTGATCTACAAATAATCTGAGATGCCAATATTAGGTGCTGGAGATCTTTCCCTGCAATATTTTACATTGCAGTCTGTTTTTTTCCATTTTGCTTTAGGTTTTCTGGCTATTTCCATTGCTAGTTTATGCCTTGCTGTTCTGTGCTGTAGGAGGTTTAATATTATGATCTTGAAATAAGCCTTTTATACTTGTACCAGTAAGTACAATACTAATCAGGTAACGTTAGGAAAAGCCTTGCATTATTAATGAATATTATATAACAATAATTCAAGTACTATTTTTCCCAAGTTACATTTTATAGTATTTATGTAACACAGAATCAATTTACACTATATTGTTTGTTTTCCGTTTTTGTTCGAGCCAATGATCTATAACGATTATGGGCTCTTTCACATCCCATGGTAGTATCAATAGTCGTCTTTCGCTATCTCCAGGTCTGAAGGTCTAAATGAGCATTTTACTCCATTCTATGGGGGATTGAATTGCTGGCTTTTATTCTTATCTTTCAGCTGTGGCATTATTTGACTCCTTGGCTGGAGTCCTGAGAGACGCCCAAAGTCTCTAGGGGACATGATCGACTGTGTGAGCCAAAACCGTAAGAACCGACAAAGCAATCTCTAAATCCTTTCAAATCCCATCTGATAAAGCCAGACGGAAGCTGAAAGGAGAAAGTGATTCCATTCATAAACAGATATTATGATAAATCTTCCCTTTTAACTGCGAGGGTAAGGTCTCTTGTTCAGCTTTGCCTAGTATGGGATTTATGGCTTTCAGTTAAGAGACTGTGTCACCAAACAAACATTTTTCTCAGGCTTCGATTTTAGAAAGATTTTGATCTTTTAGGTTTAATGTTACTATATATTTAAAAAAATCTCTCTTAATGAAACCTTTCATATTTTATGTTTTCAGCAGCTCACTTTTCTGCCTTGCAGTATTGATTTGTGGCTTGCTCATTAGAAACATCTCAACATCAGAAGGCAAAAAAATGAATAATGTACTAAAGTTCTCCATAAACCTTAGATTAATGTCGGCCAAAGCCACAGATAGTCTGATGGGAACTCTCAACCCTTCCCCGGCAGATAATTTCTGCCAAAGGAGGGGGGGTGGTTTGGGGGGAGGTTGATGTTGGGAGGAGATAAGTATCTAGCATGTCCAATTTCAGACTGGTGATTGTTTTGTTATTGCAAGATAAGCAGCCACCAGAGGACTGCCATACAGAACATAGGGGCATTCGGCAATGTGAGTGCATCAGCGTATGGAAGAGTCGAGCGAGGGAGCCAAAGAGCACACACACTGCTTGACTGTCTACACAGACAACAAAGGAAAAAAATCTTTGAAATTCCAATATGTCAGTCCCCAAAAAAGATTTTTTTTTATGTGCATATACATAGTTTATTTTTTCATACATTTCATTATTTTAGTTTTATTCATTGTATTATTATTTATTTATTAACCTTCCGCTCGATTTCGAACCATGGCAACTTGATGGATAAACGCTCTGTAGGAAGATAAATCTTTAGAGCCTAGTCCTAGTCTTCTACGTCGTTATCTTGACAGTATCAAGCCATTGGGTTGCTGGTCTTCCTCTTTGCTTTGTACCTTCTATTCTTCCTACCACAATGTCCTTGTCTAGTGATTTTTGTCTTCATATGAAGTGTCCAAAGTAAGTCATAGCTTGATGATCTTTGCTTCAAGTGACATATCTGGTGTGATTTGTTCCAAAATTCATTTGTTTGTTCTTCTTGTCATCTATTGTATTGATAACATCCTTCTCTAGCATCACATTTCGAAGGAGTCTTTTTTCTTTATCGTCCATGTTTCACTTCCGTATGTTACTACAGAATGGCCAGACTATGTACGAGCCGTGTCTTCGTTGCCAGTGAAATATTCCTTGATTTGAAGACCTTCTCCAGTGATTTCATTGTTGATTTTCCCATAGCTATTCTCCTATTCTCATTATTTATATAACCTGCATTACTACTGTGTACTGTTCCCCATTGATGCTTCAGGGTGTACATCTATGACGTTTATTGCACCTGGTCATGCATATCTATCCTAGAAGGCTGCTCTTGTGGTTATTGATGTAATAAATGTATATGTATATGACGCGCCCAATGGGGGCCGTGGGATACTCACAATGGGAGGCTACACCACTCCCCTTCGAATATTCATGGCGCTTGTTCTTTTTGGTGGGCACCATTACACAGTCCTATAGTACAGTTTCTGGATTAACGGGACCAGGTTCTACCGGGTCGGTACATCCTGTTTATGACACCAAGTTGACGCGCCCTGTGGGATACTCTGAGCCGGGTCTGACTATGTTGTTGGGGAATGGCATGTCACAGTGGTGTGACCCGGTCCATGGCCCTGGAGCGGTCAATAAAAGTTCGGAGGAAAGGGGTCTTGGGGATGAATTGTTGTGACACAACCTACGGTGCTCGGCCAGGGATGGCCGACGCTGCAGTTCAGACCTCCGGGGCAGATGACGGTGCAGCCAGATTGTTGTCGCTCCCCGTAGGTGGAGTGGTACCCCGGGGCAGGTGTCAAAGTCAATGTGTGGATGGTGGTGGAGTGGTAGTGCAGGGCAGGGGACGACAAAATGATTCAAAGACACAGCTGTTGCAGTTTCATAAGTTTACTCACGATTCTTTAGCAACCAAGTCCAATCGAGTGATGTGTCGTACGAACAAGGGGTCTAGTCTCTCCCAGGTAGATTGAAGAAACACTAAACCAGCACCCCGTTCTGTGTAACTTTGCCGGGTCATCTCACGTGTGCTGGCTCTCTCCCTCCTGCCCTGCATCTCACGCTCAGTGTCCTGCACCAGTGGCCACCGGCCCTACCGGGCGACATTCCCCTAGGTCCCCTTTGGCCCTATACGGCCACCTTTGCGATAACTGACGTTGCATTGGCTGCTGCTCCTGGAGATACAGCAGCCTCCGGTTGTCTAGCTGAGTTCTTAGTCCACTCCACTAGTCTGGGCCTGGTGACCCTCTGCGGCCCTAGTCCCTCCACTGCCTGTGCCTGCGTCCGGCAATGGATGCGAGCCCCAGGGGTGGATCTCTCTGCGCCTGTGCCTCTGGGACCCCTTCCTTCTCTGGAGCCCTCACCGGCTCTCACCTCTTCCTTGTCTTGGGATGAGCCCCTCTGCTCCAATTCCCAGGATGCCTTTCCTCACATCTCTCTTGCAACTACTTTCTCTCCTCACTCCTCTCTCTTTCTCCTCATGGTTACTACTCCTCCCCCTACTTCCTGGTGTGCGTCTCTACTCTTCCTACTGTCACTACCTCTCAGTGACTACTTTTCCTACAGTTCCACCCACCACCTTCTCTTCGTGCCATCTCCAGCCAGGTCGGTACATCCTATTCGTGTCGCCAAGTTGATGCGCCCCGTGGGGGCCGTGGAATACTCGGAGCTGGGTCTAATGATATTGTCGGGGAAGGGGATTTTACAGTGGTGTGACCCGGCGCAGTCAATGAAAGTTTGGAGAATAGTGGTATTGGGCATGATTTGTCATGATGCCACCTACGGTGCTCAGCCAGGGATGGCCGACGCTGCAGTTCAGACCTCCGGGGCAGATGACGGTGCACCAAGATGTTGTTGCTCCCTGTAGGTGGCAGGTGTCAAAGTCAATGTGTGAATGGTGGTGGAGTGGTAGTGCAGGGCAGGGGAAGACGGAATGATTTGAGGACACAGCTGGTGCAGTTTCACTTGTTTACTCACAGTTCTTTAGCAGCCAAGTTCAATCAAGTGCTGTGTCGTACGAACAAGGGGTCCAGTCTCTCCCGGGTAGATTGAAGAAATTCTAAACCGGCATCCCGTTCTGTGTACCTTTGCCAGGTCATCTCACGTGTGCTAGCACTCTCCCTCCTGCACTGCACCTCACGCTCAGTGTCCTGCACCAGTGGCTACCGGCCCTACCGGGCGACTTTCTCCCTCGGTACCCTTTGGCCCTGCGACTGGCAATGGATGTGAGCCCCACGGGTGGATCGCTCTCTGCCCGTGCTTCTGGGACCCCTTCCTTCTCTGGAGCCCTCACCTCTTCCTTGTCCTGGGATGAGCCTCTCTGCTCCAATTCCCAGGACGACTTTCCTCACATCACTCTTACAACTCCTTTCTCTCTTCACTCCTCTCTCTTTCCCCTCATGGTTACTACTCCTCCCCCTACTTTCTGGTGTGCGTCTCTTACTCTTCTTACTGTCACTCCCTCTCAGTGGCTTCTCTTCCTACCGTTCCACCCACCACCTTCTATTAGTGCCATTTCCAACCAGGGATGGGGGTTTGAGCAGTTCCCCCACCTTTCTGGTCTGAAGTGCCTAATGGTGCGTGCGGTGTATGTGTACCAGGTAGTGTCCCCTCCTTATCTGGGGTTGGGGGTACCACACCTCTGGCCAAGATGCAGAACCTCTGTGGTGACTGGTCCCTCAGGGGCACTATATATATATATTTTGATTGCTCACCCTAATTCAGGTAAACTGCAATCAATTTATCTCTGTGGACCCATATGACATTGTTGTGGTCTCCTGGGCTGGTTCCTTCACCATATTGGTTACATGGAGACCATATATACTGTCACATTTGAGCCAAGCATAAGTGTCAGATTTTTTTGTACCATCTCTGAGTTCTCCCCATGTACCTGCATGTTTTTAATGCTTTTTGTCTGTATTTGAGCACAATAAAGTTATATTGTTTATCGTCATACACTATTATTAAGTGGTGTTGCTCCCCCTTTATGCCTCGTCTTTCCTTTTTCGCACCTGGCACGTCATGATACTTGATTATATTCAGGTCGACCATTGGCTCTTCCCCAGTAGCTTTTTGAGTGCCTTTATTGTATTATTACTTTTAAATTGATTAGCCAAGGTGAAACCAAAGTGGCTTCAAGATGTTTCTCTCTAGATTACGCAGAATCATCGTTAGACACTATAATTAAAGGAATGTGAATTGCTCAAAACAACTGATGTGAAATATATGGAGAAATGCTGAGGCATGCTAGTCCCAACAAGGCCATGCTATTGTAAATGAGTTATGAAATGCCATACATTAATATTTAACCTTAAAGGGGATTTCCCACAATGAACACTTATCAATTGTTCACTCTATAGGAAGAGGTAGTCTAGTATGTGCCAAAGTGTGGCCTATGTCTGCTCGCTAGGTTCCATCACTGATCAATATGATGGGGTCCTGACTCCCTGGTCCCTGTTCTGCCTAAAAGCGCAAACCTAAGTTAAAAGTTTGAATGGTATGGGAGTCCAGGATAGGTCCTACAGCTTCTTGTCAATCAAGCTGTCAAGGGGAAGTTACCTGTCAATTAAGCTGTGTGGGGAAAAATCTGGAGATTGTGTCCATGGGGCACTTCTCGCTGTGTGTCTTAAGGCCCCGTTACATGCTACGATGTCCCAGCGATCCCACCAACGATCACGATTGCTGTGACATTGTCATCCGATTGCTGGTGATCTGTCACACAGGGAGACTCACCAGCGGTCACAACCAGCGAGAATGCTGGTAACCCGGGTAAACATCGGGTAACTAAGTGCAGCGCTGAGCTTAGCTACCCGATATTTGCCCTAGTTACCAGCCTCTCAGCGCTTGCTGTGTGGCGCTGGGAGATCGTTCATCGTTGGTCTCCCGCTGTCACACGCGCCAATGCTGGCTGCCCAGTGGGAGATCAACAATAAATTTATGGTCCAGTCCATTCTTGCACTATCAATGATCTCATCGTTCGTCGTTGATATAAGTCACACGCTACGATGTCGTTGCAACATCGCTGCAACGTCACAAAACCGGTGACGTTACAACGATATCGTGAACAATATCGTAACATGTAACGGGGCCTTAACTTGTTGAAACACTGTTTTGTGTAAAAAGCTTTGCAGGTAAGAAATGAGTTAAAACTGACGCAGTGCACTAAATCTTCTGGTTCATTAAAAAAAAGTTCATCAACATAATTTCCATTTCTGCTCGTCAAGTGCATTTGCTGAGAGAAGATCATTGATTTGAGATTTTACAGGAAACTTTTTTTCTTGCTGAAAATCCACTCCAAAGTACTAGCCACTTGGGGTTTCACTTCTAACTCGCGTTCACTTAACTATTGTCACTTAGAATTGGTGTTTAGCATCAAACACACTGAGCCGGAATACTGGAGGGGGGCAGGTCTTTATCTCTGCTCCGGCTCTCCTGCCTGTTAAACTCCAACTCCGTACAGGCATAGGAGAGAGGTGGGACAAGCATCTGATTGGATAGGAAATCAGGCTGATGCCCACATCTGCGTGTCACAGTCCAAGTATGAACTCTAATGCACAGAATGGCCGTGGGTCTCTGCACTTTGACAGCCTCATAAATGCCTAGGAGATTGTGAGATTCAAGTTGAGACATCTGCAGCCTGTCCATGAATCCGTTCGAACCATGATAGACGAATGTGTGAATCCGGACTACAGGAACGGAAGTGCTGCATGTATAGTGTCTAGCATCGTTTACCAGTGCTAGTCAGTTGGAATAAGTGATCATTTGCATCAGATATGCAAAAACAAGTAGAGGAGCATAAACTGATGATTATGAGGTCCGTTTAAAGTTCATGTTTTAACATGAGAAAATAAAAAAGTATAACATACAGAGGCAGACAATCCTAATGCAGGGAACAGATCCTACGCGTTTCAACATACACGGTCTTATTCATGGACGAAGACCATGTAGCAGAGGTGTAACTAGGTTTTCTGGCACCCGGGGCAAGGAATTATTTTGGCGCCCCCCCCCCCCCCCCCCGAAACCGCACTTGCTGCACCTGCCGCACCCTTACCACAAGCCCCATAGACATTGCATGGGGCTTGCCGCAACTGTGCTGCAAGTGCAGCGGTTATGCGTTAATCGCGGCAGATGCGGGTTTTTCACCGCATCTGCCGCGATCGGCAAAAAACGCTGATGTGAAAGTACCCTAACATATACACAGTATACACCTCATAGTGTGTGCCTGCCTGATGAAGTATACATAACTATACCTCATAGTGTGCCTGCCTGATGTATACATATATATATACCTGAGGTATATATATGTATACATCAGGCAGGCACACTGAGGTGTATATATGTATACATCACTAGGCAGGCACACACTCTATGAGATGTATTTATGTATACATCAGGCAGGCACACACACTATGAGGTGTATATATCATACTGTATATACACCTCATAGTGTGTGTGCCTGCCTGGTGTATACATATATACACCTCATAGAGTGTGTGCCTGCCTAGTGATGTATACATATATATACCTCAGGTATATATATGTATACATCAGGCACACACACTATGAGGTGTATATATGTATACACCAGGCAGGCACACACACTATGAGGTGTATATATGTATACACCAGGCAGGCACACACACTATGAGGTGTATATATGTATACACCAGGCAGGCACACACACTATGAGGTGTATATACAGTATGATATATACACCTCATAGTGTGGGTGCCTGCCTGATGTATATACATATATACACCTCAGCCGGGCCAGCCCAGGACAGCCACCCCCCCTGCTTCGCTTACTTTATTACCTCATTACTTTATTAGGAGTAGATTGCCGTGCCTTGTAGGCGTAGGCCAGGACGGGCCGGACCCGGACGACTCAGTCTGAGTCAGGAGTCAGGAGGAGGCAGCCGGCCACACAGCAGCTCCTCGGCTCTGTTGTTCTTCTCCTCTCCAGCCCAGACATGTGCGGCGCTCCGGGTGACGTCAGCCGCAGCGCGACGTGCCTGGGGGTGGGGGGGACTGCCAGGGGGCGGACCAGCAGCAAGAGGGTTGTGTGCACGCACAGCCCCGCGGCTGCCCTGCACAATATGCGGCGAGGTCGGAGGAGATTAGTTCCGGCGGTGGCGCTGCAGTGCCACCGCCGGACGCCTGGGCACATGATGATGGCACCGGCGCCCCCCACTGAGTGGCGCCCGGTGCAAAGGGTCCGGCTGCCCCCCCCTAGATACGCCCCTGCCATGTAGGTTGAAACGCCTAGGATCCATTCCCTGAACTAGGATTGCCTGCCTCTGCCTGTCCGTGCTAATTAACATGATGGCTAAATAAACATCAAATTTTAAGAACCCTATCCCCTGTGGTCATTGGAGACAACTCTTCTTGTATATTGGATTTCCTCAACGCCTGGTCCAGCGCGGCTCTGTGTGCCAGCCAAGGACCAGCCAAGGAACCAGGACATAAAAGGGTGAGCTGAACATTTTTCTTTTTACATACATACAGCATTTTGGTTCTTGTAGCAAGAAACCAAAACTGTGACACTGACAGATGTCATCGTAACCCTCAAGACTGACCTGAGTAGGTTCATATAATATACAGGAGGCATGGAAGGCGTCTCAGCTTGGCTCCCTGTTTTCATGATCTCACTTGGAGTCTTTATAGCAAGATTTATGTTCATTACATTTGATAAAAGGACAGGTGACTCCTGAAAACAGCTTTTCCACTCAGTAATTTGTAGTTTTAGGCATTGTTACCTAGGAATGTGAGGTTTAGCAATTCAACTTCTGATTACTACAGTTAGGAGTCTAAAAGAGAAATATAAAGTGAAGAAACTACAGTGTGGGCCATTTATATGGTTACACCTATATAAAATGGGAATGGTTGGTGATATCAACGTCCCGTTTGTGGTACATTAGTATATGGGAAGGGGAAAACTTTTCCAGATGGGTGGTGACCATGGTGGCCATTTTGAAGTTGGCCATTTTGGATCCAACATTATTTTTTTCAATGGGAAGAGGGTCATGTGACACATCAAACTTATTAAGAATTTCATAAGAAAAACAATGCTGTGCTTGGTTTTAACGTAACTTTATTCTTTCATGAGTTATTTACAAGCTTATAACCACTTATAAAATAACGCGCCCTGTAGGGGCCGTGGGATACTCGGAGCTGGGTCTGACGATGTCGTCGGGGAATTGGATGTCACTGTGGCGTGCTCCGGTTCGTGGTCACTGGCGCAGAACACTGAGTGTGAGGTGCAGGGTAGGAGGGAGAGAGCCAGCACACATGAGACGACCCGGCAAAGATACACAGAACAGGGTGTCGGTTTAGTGTTTCTTCAATCTACCCTCGAGAGACTGGACCCCTTGTTCGTAGGACACAGCATTCAGTTGGACTTGGTTGCTAAAGAACAGTAAGTAAACGAGTGAAACAGCACCAGCTGTGTCCTCGAATCATTTCGGCATCCCCAAACTTGCAATACTACTCCACTACCATCCACACATTGACTTTTACACCTGCCCCGGGGTACCGCTCCACCTACAGGGAACGACAATATCTGGGTGCACCGTCATCTGCCCCGGAGGTCTGAACTGCAGTGTCAGCCATCCCTGGCCGAGCAATGTAGGTGGCGTCACGACAATTCATCCCTAAAACCCCTATTCCCCAGGCATCAGCTTAAAGATTCTGAGTTTGGGGATGAGGATAGGAATTTGGATTTAAGATTGTGACGCCACCGGTGGTATGTGGCTATGAGTAGCCGCCGCTGCTCCAGAACCTCTGAGGACGATGGACGGGCAAGCTGGGATGGAGTGGCTCCCCACAGGTGGAGCGGGATCCACAGGGCAGAGGAAATAAAGTCTATTGCAGGTGGTATTAAATATTGGTGCAGGGCAGGGGACAGCAGAATAACCGGAGGACTCAGCTGGGTGCAGTTTCCATATCTTTTACTCACAAGTTCTCAGGTAGTCTTGTCCAGCCAGGTGCTATGTCCTACGAGGCAGGCGTCCAGTCACTCCCAGGCTACATGATTCAGATATCCAGTGGCATTGAGGTTTCCATTGGTAAAGAACCAATAGCCGTGGTTTTGTTTGTTAACTTCACCATTCACAAAAAAGTTTGCCTCATCACTCATCTGCATGCAATTGTCTATGCTGTGAAGATACGAGACGTGCAGCATCAAACAATGGATACTGGAAGCCTGTGCTAGCATCTCTTCTGCGGTGTTGCTATCAGAGTGTCAAGAGTGGGAGAAGAGGGTTGCATTGAGAATCCAACACAATGGGCAGCACTTAGAACACATTTTATAAGTGTTCATAAACTTGTAAATAATTCATGAAAGAATAATGTTACGTTAAAACCAAGCACATCATTTTTTTATGAAATTCTCAATAAGTTTGATGTGTCACATGACCCTCTTCCCATTGAAAAAAAAAATAAAATTGGATCCAAAATGGCTATCATGGTCACCACCCATTTGGAAAAGTTTTCCCCACCCATATGCTAATGTGCCACAAACAGGAAGTGGACATCACCAACCATTCCCTATACATATATATATATATATATATATATATATATATATATATATATATATATATATATATATATATATATATATACATACATATATATATACAAATGGCCCACCCTGTATATAAGCTGCATAATTAGGAAATCCGTACACAATTACACAAGTAATAGTAGTCATAATAGTTATAAATATACACTGTATCGAACATAACCAATGAGTAAATCATTGCTGAACATCCAGGTATGGAATAAGCATTGATTTAGATAAAATGAATGAAACGCTGACAAGACATGTAAAGAGAAATCTAGCAGGAAGATACAGAAATGTTATGGGTTACCTGCAAATAATATGTGCCCTTTGGCTGGGTGTATAACATAAGGAAGCTGTAGTCTAGGTTTTGTTTTGTTCTCCACCTAGAAAAAGAAAAGAAATTATATTTTAACTGTTTCTGCAACGTTCCTAACTTGACTAATTTTCAACAAACTGAATTACAAATCCATGGCTTGGATAATAAGACAGCTGATAACTATGTGTACTGAGGTTAAAACAATGGTCTGAAAACTACAAAAGTAAAAATACTACTGTATAAAGAAAAAAGTAATCCAGAAGACTACACACAATGACCTTAAATAATATTAAAGGGTATATCCGTGATTTTTAAAAATATATAAAAAAATGTGCGCTATCACTAACAGGCAGAGAGTTGCCATCTACCTACCTGTTGTGCTTGGTGCTGTACATCACCGTCACAGAGTGGTAACAGACCGCTCCTGCCGGGAATAACATGGCTGTGTCAACTGAGTGATGGCTTCTTTTCCGCTCTGCTCTGTGGAAGGGTGGGACAGCAAACATCATGCTGATTGACAGTCAACTCCCCGTTACCTAATTGGGGGAGCCTGCTGTCAATCAACGTGACGTCCGCTATGACGTTCGTCAACAAAGCAGAGAAGCTGACCCTCTGTCGACGTGACATCAGCGGAAGCAGCAAACTTGCCGACTGTGCCCGCTCCGTGTCAGCAGTGACCAGTGCTGGGCACAACAGGCACGTAGGTGCTTAGGCACATTTTTTTCTTTTTGCTAAATCCCGGATATCCCCTTTAATGAAGTGTATTGTTAATAAGTCTTCAGCCCGGGTTACACGCTTCAATGCCTCAGCGATCCGACCAACGATCCGACTTGACCTAGATAGCTGGAACGACGTTCAAAAATCGCTAGTGAGGCGTCACACGTACAGATATCGCAAACGACGCAGCAACGATTCCGCGACAAGTGAACGACATTTGCAGTCGTTTAATCGCCTACATCCTTCAGTTCTGAATAGGCGAAGTCATAAACGACATCTTTATCAAGGTGTCACACACACTGATGCTGCAGGTTGGACGGACGATCAACGACTGATTTAAGATCGTGATCATAAACCTCCGATCAACGATCAGCCGACTTATCGCTGATCGGATCTACGTGTCATGCAACGATGTCATTACATCGTTGCTCCGCACCAAAAGCCGTGACGTACCAACTATATCGTTAACGATATCATAGCGTGTAACGGGCCCTTTAGTCTATGTACAATGAGAAGTCCTGCAATTCAATCATATACTTTATATGTAAAATATTTGAAGCTACTTTATGCCTTCCGCTGCAGCCAATTTTTGCTTTTGCGCTTTCAATTTTTCCTCACTTCCTCTATATATTATAATACAACTGTACTGCTGTTGTAACAGGACAACGGGAGAAGAAGTTGATGGTCTATACATTTTCCATAGATTCCTGTCTTAGGCTGGCTTCACACTGCAGTTTTTCACTGATCAGTGTCCATCAGTGTTTGGGTGCCAAAACCAGGCATGTCTCCAAAACTCAGAACAGGTGTCAATCTTTCAATTATAATTTTTCTCTGCAAGTTCCTTTCCTGGTTCCTCTCCTGGTTTTGGCACCCAAACACTGATGGACACTGATCAGTGAAAAAACTGCAGTGTGAAGCCAGCCTTAGACTAAGGTAATAAATTATTCCATGATTGATCCACCTCTCTGCTCTGCAAATCCTTTCATTGGTTCCCAATTCCCCAACAAATCCAGCTCAAACTACTAACATTGACCTACAACGCCATCCATAATTTGTTTCCTACATACAGGTGCATCACAATGAATTAGAATATCATGAAAAAGTTAATTTTTTTCAGTAATTCATTACATAAAACTAATCGCATATATTATATAGAGTCATTACTAACAGAGTGATCTATTTCAAGTATTTATTTCTGTTAACGCTGATGATTATGGTTAACAGCCAATGAAAACCCAATAGTCATTATCTCAGAAAATTTAAGTATGGAGGATGAACGGTTAAAAAACGCACTGCCGGTTTCCATGAGACATGAAAGGGTGAATATAATATTGATTTATTAGTCAACGTGGTTCAAAGCTCCCAGAAACGCCCTGAAACATGGCAATATGATATTGCTTTGTCCTGAGGAAGGGGCCAGGGAGCCCTGTAATACGTTGACTAATAAACCAATATTATACTCACCCCTTGATGTCTCATGGAATATGGCGGGTGCAGTTTTTAACCCTTCATCCTCCCTCCTCTATGTGCACCATGCTGGAGACTGCAGCAGCTGTGTTATGCTTTTATAGTGGTATGTGACTCTCACAACCACACAAGGTGAAGCCTCTGATACCCATTTAGGTCATATTTTATCTCTCAGACCCTTCATCCTCTCTAGTTTATTTTTCTGATATAATGACCTATGGGTTTTCATTGACTGTATGCCATAATCATCAACATAAATAAACACTAAATAGATCACTGTTTGTAATAATTCTATATAATATATGTGTTTCACTTTATGTATTGAATTAGTGAAAAAAATAACTTTTTGATGATATTCTAATTTATTGAGATGCAGCTGTATATCTTCAAACTAATCTTCTGATATTTTTACCTCCTCTTCTCCTCCACCCTCGTGTGTTCCTAACCCAATCACCTTCATGACTTCTCTTTAGCATCAACTATCCTCTGGAGTTTCGTGCTCCAACATGTCCAATTGTCTCCAACATCTGGTACCTGTAGGCTATGTTCACACAGTGCTGCGTTTTTACTTAGGTTTTATGCTAATTCATGCTAATCTAACCCTGTATTTCTCATTCCCAGCACAACCTGCGCGATCCAGGAAAGGTTGTGCCCACACATTGGTTTTATTTCCTGCCGGAAATTGAACACAGCACAGTTTTTGCTGCATTTTTGAAGGAATGAGCATGTCAATTCTTTGATGAGTTTTTGCCTCAGTTTTATAACATCACAACTTGAAAAATCACTATATTTTCAATTGTAAACCAAAACTGAATAATCGTGACAAAAACACAGCAACACCTTACATAAAAACACAGGAATACGACGGATAGAGAATTTTGTTTACCAACATCTCACCTCTGTGTTTGCTGCGGTTTTGTTGCAGAAAAATCTCAGCAAAAACAAACTGTGTGAACATAGCCTTAGACAGAACTTGAAAACCCATCAAGAAAGATTACAGGAATCACCCCATTGTCACCTCACCAGCACCGGAATCGCTGCAACCCCCCAACCTACTGTCTCCTCCACATTGCACTGTAGAATGTAAGCCTTGAGGGCAAGGTCCTCTCACTTCTGTACCAGTCTGTCACTGTTGTTCACACAGTGCATTTTTTTCATCTGTGTATTTTTGTGATCAGTTTGTGGGGCTGTTTGCTCTGTTTTTTCAATGCTGCGCTTTTACTTTTTCAAAGCAAAAACATAATACTATTCCATATAGGCCAGGGACTCACACACACACTTTATCACCTTCCTCAAGGGCCACAGTGTTCAGCAATGAGTTACCTCCGGGTATCGTGAGGTAACAGATCACCTGACTGAGTCACATGGCCAGGTCCTTGTGACTTCTCGCAGGTCCTGTTACCTGTCCTCAGAGGGAACACATCGCTGTGGCACGCTGCGGGATCGCTGTGGAGGGTACGTAATTGGAGCATTTGTGGTGTGGAAAGCGCACTAAAAAAACATCACAAACAGACTGTGTGAATAACAATCCGTTTTTAATACTTTTTTTTTTTTTATTACAATGGAGTCAATGGAGAAAGTGCAGCAGAAAAACAGAGCAATAATTGACTCTTATTATTATTATCTGGATGAGCTTTCTGCATCACTAACAGCAGACAAAACACTGATCTCTGCACAGCATTTTGGAAATCCCATTCACTTTGCTGTAGACGCAGTGACTGATCCGATCTTGGTGCAGTTTTCAAAAAAAATAAAAATAAACAGCACCAAAAACATATCACTAACACTACAAAAATGACCAGTGTGCACTTGGCCTTAGTTTGTTCATTGTAATTTTCTATTTGCATTGGTATGTACATCCCTTTTCACACGTGAAGCATTATGTAATCAATAACAATTATAAACCAGTCATGCATTTTATTAGCAGAGAACTGTATATTATCCTTGCTCCATAGAGCCACTCCACGTAGTGGTGGAGACAGTGAATTATCACCTTCAATGGTCAGGTATGGCACATGCTCAGGTATGGCATATGGCAAGGAGAGCCCACAAGCTGAGATCGCTCTCTCTCTCTCTCTCTCTATGTTTCTGGAAATTGTTTGGTTGGGAGCTGTGCACTAGGCCCAGCTCTGGGGAGTCAAGACTTTGAATTTGTATCCTATGCATTTTGTTTTGCTGTTGTACTTCACCAATAAGGCTGTGTGCTCACGATCTGGAGACGCTGTGTGTAGGACACAGTGCTTCTGGACCTGCGGGAACCGTAAATGCACGCAGGGAGACTGCAGCCACCCTGTACTCACGATCCACGGTGGGTGCAGGGCAGCTTCTCCCAGAGTTCACTTGATGCTTGGAGATGCGGAAGTCCGGCAACCTGCATCACAGCTGAAAACATGCTGCGGTCAGGAGAAGCACAGTCAGCATGAGATTTCTACAAATCCCTTCCACTATGCTGATACCGTAAAATGCAGCATTGTGGATGAAGCTGCAATATACTGCATCCAAAACGCTGCAATTCCTGATTGTGAGCACACACCGTTAAGCAGATTGAGGCAAGTTGATTGAGTGAAAACCAGCCTGGTGTTAACTGTGCTTTGGAGTACCTGAAGAACCCATCTAGCCCAAGTGACAGCGATCCCGTAAGGCAATGAACTAATCCTTAACCCCTTCACCCTAGGTGATTTTCTGTTTCTTGCTTTTCCCTCCCCTTTTTCAAAGAGCCATACCTTATTATTTTTCGGTCAATACTGACATATGAAGGCTTGTTTTTTGCGGGACGAGTTGTAATTCTGAATGAAATCATTCATTTTACTATGTAGTGCACTAGAAAAAGTCCGGTGAAATTGCAAAAAAAAGTGCAATTACACAATAGTTTTTTTGTTTTTGATTCATCCTGTTCACTACATGGCAAAACTAAAACAAATACTAGGTTACTACTTCCTGTTCTGTACAGACTTTTCAGCAGTCTCATCATTATGGATATAGAAAAGAGTCTCTTCTATTTGATCAATAAGAAAAGTCTAAGGGCCGCTTCACACGCTCAGATATCTGTGAACGATATCGTTAGCTATGTCATGTGACTGCGATCCTTCCCACATCATTAGTGCGTTGCCACACGCAAGGATATCGTTAACAATTTTAAATTTGGTAACGCTCCAGCTATTTGGAGAAGATCGTTTGAACGATTTAACAAAGCGAAAGGAATAGGAGAAATATGAACGACATCATTCAAAAAGGTGTCACACTGAACGATGTTGCTGCCTCCCAGAACGTTAATTGGACGACGAACGACAGATTTGAGGTCCGGATCTCAAATTTATGATGAACGATCTAACGATTTACCTTCAGATATCCGACGTTTACGCGCAACGATTTAAAAACTATATTGTTTGAACGATCCGACGTTTCAACGATATCGTTTTAGATATATGAGCGTGTGAAGCGGCTCTAAGGCTTTGAAGATTCAGATAAGACTTCAATCTTTTTTTCCCAATCCAATATAAAAAGATGTACATAATTATTTTGGCCATGCTGACCTTTATTTATCATGACAACATGACAACATTAAAAGAAAAAAAGGTCAATAATAATATGGACCATTCACTACGTTTCCAATAGCTGACTTCAATGCAACCTTTAAAGGGATCCTGTCACCTTTAAAACGCCTCCTAAGCTATCAAAACATGTTCCTGCAGCATATTATCACTAATCTCACACTCCTTTTGGCTCAGAAAAGCATCATGTGAAAGTGGATAAAAATATTTTATACCTTACTCATTAGCGATGTTAATTAGCAGGGGCTATATTCTTTAGTCTCTAGGGCTGGCCATCTTCGTCATAAGATCACGCCCTAATAGGCTTGATCTTCTATTCATATTGTATTCTCCGCCTCCCTGCTCTCCTCGGCTGTAAAGGGGCTGTAATGACGCAAGTCGCGTCATTTCCGTCATCGGGTGACGTCAGTACACCCACGCCACATGCGCAATGCGGTTCTTGAAGCCTGCAGAGCTGCGCAGGTGTACTGACGTCACCCAATGACGGAAATGACACGTTTCGCGTCATTACAGCCCCATTACAGCCCAGGCAGTGCCGAGGAGAACAGGGAGGTGCTGAATACAATATGAATAGAAGATCACGCCTATTAGGGCGTGATCTTATGATGAAGATGGCCCGCCTTAGTGACTAAAGAATATAGCCCCTGCTAATTAACATCGCTAATGAGTAAGTTATAAAACGTTTTTATCCACTTTTACAGGATGCTTTTCTGAGACAAAAGGAGTGTGGGATTAGTGATAGGATGCTGCAGGGACATGTTTTGATAGCTTAGGAGGTGTTTTGGAGGTGACAGGATCCCTTTAAAGGGAGTTCGCCTTCAAAATTAAAATGTACCCAATTACTGTACACATTTATATTAGGGACTTAGCCCCCTATAAATGTTTAAATACAATATTATATTGTACAGATTTTACAACTTTTGTTTTATGTAAAATGTAAAGGAGGGGTCCTCACTGCACTCTTTATGTGAGTCAGTGCCTCTTGCAAAGAGCATCCTTGGCACATTTCCTTAGCCTGCCTGACAGCGCTCACTTTGGTGAGATGTCTGAATTGAATAGTTGGCCTTAAACGAATTGACACTGCAGAAACTGAGAGAACTGTAAGATGGAGATGGTACATTGTAGATGGCCAGTATGCACCACAGAGGTTGTACTCCTATGTGATGTAAACCTGGTGTGCCACAAGACTTGTTAAGGGGTGGGCGGATGGGGGAATTATCACTGGAATGGTACTTTAAATGTTAGATCCCTGCCCCCTGTCTTGCACTCACCTTTTACTGACACCACTTTGGTCCCCAGGTGCCATAACGTCTGACTGGCTGGAAGTCAGAAGTCACATTAGAAGAGCTCCATGCATCTCTATGAAAGTCAGATTGAAGTAAGAATTATTCTCCCATAGAGGTGTATTGAAAAGTGACCTCTTGTGCACTCCATGAAACGATGGCGCACGCTGAGAGGTCACTTTTTGTCTGATGAAGTGAGGGCAATAGTGGGTGAAGCCGCCGAAAAGTGAGTGTTTATTAGGGGTCAGGGAACTTAGATTTAAGGCACCACTCCACTTTAAAAAGAACCGGACTGTGAATACATGCTGCAAATATCAATAATGGTCGTATGATTTTAGCCAGTTTTGTTTGACTTTAATACACTGAAGTGATGCAGAGAAAACCATACTTTCATAGTTGCCCAGTAACAAGCTGCGCAAGTGACTAGTCGAAAGGACCTCTCCCCGGCGGCTTCTCCCTGCCTTTTGAACACGTCAGCCATGTGGTCATACATTTCTGAAATCATTCCACCATTGTCTCATACATGCTGCCTGTGGATGTAAATGTCTACATATGGCAATTGGTGGCGTAACTTGAAGCCTATGGGATGGGCCCCGATTCGAAAGCTCCAACAGGGCCTCCAATTATTGCAAATATTTAACAGCATTAATCTTTTCTATAGCCCAAAGACACTTTTGGGGCCCCATAGACTCCAGGGCCCGGGTGCGATTGCAACCCCTGCACCTGTTGTAGTTAGGCCTCTGGTAGCAGCTCCCTAACAGATGTCTACAGATAGCAGGGCCCATGTTAGAACTACTATTTACCATATACAAAGTTAGGTAGTGCTTGCAGAGCAGTAAAAATAGATTTGCAATCCAACCTGTGACTACAGATACTTCTATTTGCACATTACTAATTATCTTTATACATTTTGTGTGCTATTCTACATACTTCACCCGGTCTTTGGAATCCCCAAACATCTCTTTAATATTTGAAAAATCTGGATAAAATGATGAAGGTGGAGATATGATTTCAAGCACACCGGACTGTATTTCAAGTGGAAAACTGCAAAATAAAAAAGAATAACGTTAGATTTTTATGTTCGAGGCTAGGTAATAGGGTAAACAAGATAATGGATAATTCTTGGAATAGTGTAGTAATAGCATGTGCTATAACTAGTAATAAGCTCACAGGGACAAGTACTGGCGGGATGGGAAAACCTTTCTATGGATTAATGACCATGGTTCTAGAGCTGTACGATGCATTTGAAGAAATGGTTTACTTTTTGATCATTATATACCAAAAAAGCAGCATTACAACTTCTGTTTTTCAGTGCTGAAAAGCGGAAATAAGTGACTAGTCATAAAACTGTCAAATGTCTGGTCATAGCACAGGACAGCATTTACACTGTCATTATAAATGGTATAGGGGTTAAAAAGCAACGTTGTAAGAGAATTGAGAAATAAACTGGAAGCAGTGGAGTTATTATATTGGCCACCTTTGGCAAGGTGCTGCACATGTAATAAATATTATGTAGGTAGGACCATTAGACCACTAAAGAAAAGAATTTCAGAGCACATTCCAGCGTCTAATCCGACATCAAAGGCACTGAATAAAAACTATCAGGACTATCTAGGCATTTTTTGGAAGTCCATTCAGGTGATACATGTTCTCGCAGAATTTTGGAAATGGAAAGAGTTAATGACTCCAGGACGTGGCGGAGATAGAGATCGATTATTGCGATCCAGAGAATGGTATTGGATTCTCACATTAAACACACAAGCTCCAGTAGGAATGAATTATACAAATGATCTATGCTATTTTTATTACACATTAAAGCGAACCTGTCACTCCCCGTGGACATCAAAAGCTATAATAGCCACCTTCTGCAGCACAGCGCATGCGCGGCTCCATAGACGAGAACGGAGGCGCGCGTTCATGAGGGAGGCAGCAGCAGACGACCTGAATGATTGACAAGAGGAGGCGGGTCGGAGGAGTGCGAAACCCCGCCTCCCGGTCTTAGGTCTTCTTAAGTGTAAGCCTTTATATAACTTCATATTTGACTGAATATAGGGCATCAAAAGCATATAGCCACCTTCCCTGAATGCAGCCTTAGTGCTGCAGAAGGTGGCTATTATAGCTTTTGATGTCCGGGGGGGGTGATAGGTTCGCTTTAAATAACACTGGGGAACACAATTCTTTTAGGAGTTAGGTCAGACAACTGTTCTTAATTAATTTTTGGATGCTGAATCCAGAAATGATCTCAGTTTTTCTCTATCATGTCAAGTTTTTGAACTATAGGATTTTTGTCTTCTCAAAAATATGTAAACTACTGTACCTAAAAAGTGTCTTTTTTTTTTTTTTTTAAATAGTACAAATATGAACAAAAAATGAAATATATAAGAAATAGGCATGACAAATATGTTTTTAACACTATCATGTTTTTTACAAAGGATATATATCGAATTGTAATCAGATAACAAGTCTTATTACAGATATCAGTGCAATTGTGCTTCTCTGGCAGGTAAGTTGTGGAGGAAAAACTTGACGTGCTAGAAAAAAACTGACTACATTTTTGGAATCAGCATGCCAATTTTAGTATAAATCAGCTCAAAAACCTAACTCAACAGAAAATGTTTTTCAAATTGTTCCCCAGTGTAATGGGATGTTGAAAAAAATGACAAAGTGAGATCAAAATAGATATGTATGCACTTAACAAGATTAATTTTTGTACTGTATTACATGTAAGTGTTTATTGATTTCATATGTTAATTTCCCTCTGTTTGTGGAAAAAAGTTCTGCCTATGGACGAAATGGTTATTGACGAATATTTAACATCCGAAAAATATCCTACATATTAAAGGGAACCAACCACCCCAAATGCCCCCCCCGGACTGGTAATATGGGTCCCTACACCCAGCACACACATTTGGTGCAAGCGTTTTTGCTAAAAAAACTGTTTTGTAGAAGTGAAGATATAGCTTTGTAAAGTTTAAAACATGTGGCCGACTGGGCGTTACTTAGCTTGTTCTCCAGCCAAGTTGCATCTGCCAGTCATCCTCCTCTCCCCCATCGCTTCAGTAAAGCCCAGCCCTTTCTTCCTCGTCACAGGCTGGTGCACGAGATCTCATGCCCGTGCACACGTCATCAGCTACAGCCAGTGTCACGAGCACACGCTCTGACTTCCTGCGCTCAGCTGTGGATTACACCAGGAAGTCAGAGCGTGTGCTCGTGACCCTGGCTGTAGCTGATGATGTGTGCACGGGCACCAGCCTGTGACGAGGAAGAAAGGGCTGGGCTTTACTAAAGCGATGGGGGAGAGGAGGATGACTGGCAGATGCAACTCGGCTGGAGAACAAGCTAAGTAACGCCCAGTCGTCCACATGTTTTAAACTTTACAAAGCTATATCTTCACTTCTACAAAACAGTTTTTTTAGCAAAAACGCTTGCACCTAATGTGTGTACTGGGTGTAGGGTGTAGGGACCCATATTAACAGTCCGGGGGTGCATTTGGGGTGGTTGGTTCCCTTTAATATTTATCTTTAATAGACTATAATTAACCCATCGTCCAAGGGCAGTATAACTTTCTCTTAGTATCAGTTGTCTAATAATGGGAAGATATAGATACGATGTATGATAATAAATCTGCATTCATTTTGATGCATGTATATGTCCATTGTATATGAATAGAGCAGTGTTTCTATGATGAAACAAATAGGCGGCTCTTACGTAGTAACGTTATTACCTAGGTTTCTTCAATTCTATTAATCACATTGTATTCAGCTGTTTTCAATGTTATACAGCCTTTATAAGTTACTTTATTATTGTCTATGAATAAAAAAGTGCAGTGATGTTCGAAACGCGTCAAGCCGTGGGGTTTGTGTGCCCATATTCATGAGATGTTGGAATTTATGAAGATGAAAAAATACATTTTTAAATGCATGGAGAAACCATGGTGCCGGATCCTTTCTTCATTAAATGCTTAGCAGGTGAGACAGGCAATCAGATCCAGGCACACGCCCTAGGAGGAATATACTGGTGAGGCACTAATCCCCTTCCCCTTTCCACATGAACTGTCTGATCATACCACATCTCCTGTGCTGAGATAATCTTATATATGTATCCCTGCTATGTACTGTGTAATGGCCGTGTCTCACCATACAGGGATATGGTCTGATCATACCACATCTACTGTACTGAGATAATCTTATATGTGTACCTGCTATGTACTGTATAATGACTGTATCTGACTGTACAGGAACATGGTCTGATCATACCACATCTCCTGTGCTGAGATAATCTTATGTATGTGTCCCTGCTATGTACTGTGTAATGACTGTATCTGACTGTACAGGCACATGGTCTGATCATACCACATCTCCTGTGCTGAGATAATCTTATATATGTGACCCTGCTATGTACTGTGTAATGGCTGTGTCTGACCATACCACATCTCCTGTGCTGAGACAATCTTATATATGTGACCCTGCTATGTACTGTGTAATGGCAGTGTTTGACCATAGAGATTACATCACAAAATCATATACTTTTCTTCGAGATAAATATTTTTTAAAAGTAAACAGTGAAATGTTCTACCTCACAAAAAGAATCAGCAATGATCTGATGCTGTAATGTCTGTATACTTTTAAACTCCCCTCCCACCCCCCGGCCCAGGAGATGTGGTATGATCAGACCATGTCCCTGTATAGTCAGACACAGCCATTACACAGTACATAGCTAGGACACATTTATATGATTATCACAGCATTTTGTGTGAAAATCCCTTTAAAGGGATAGGTCTGAGAACATAAAGGCAGGTAGTTTCTACCTATCTGCCTTTCTCCTGGCCCAGGAGGTGACTCCAATTTTTTATCTTGCTTCAACAGAACAGCTTACTCTTCCACTGTGCTCTACCCATTGGGCGCCACTGCCAACATCATGCTGATTGACAGCTGGCTCTCTGCATTTAGGCAGTGGGGAGTCGGCTGTCAATCAGTATGATATTGTTAGAGACGCCCTGTCAATAGAACAGATGAGATGAATTAGCTCCATCTATGTGACATGACCGAAAGAAGCAGAATCGCTGGTAGGAGCAGCTCGTAACTGCTCTGAACTGGAAAAGTTGATCACAAGGCAGAACACACAGGTCATTACCAACTACCTGCCTGTATGGTCTTAGCCCAATGGGGAAAAAACTCTAATACGTGGATTATTCCTTTAGGTTAATAGAAGTGTTATTGAAATAAACTAGTGAAAATACTCACTTATTTTTAATGCTGTCTGCAATTCCAGTTACATACTGGGCATTCACCTTGAAAAAATAGAAATAGCATATGTTATTGATTTTCAATTTTTTTTGCTAGTATAATGTACATGTCCATACACAGGGCAATGCAGCACAAGCATCCAAATTCACAGAATTACACGTGCACTGTAAAACACTGATGGGACTTCCATAAATCACTTATCCCATTAGGCCGTTGTATTTACTTTATGTGTTTGAAAAGTAACATGTAAAGTTTTGCTAATACTCAAATATTTACTGTGATGTAACGCTCATTTACTCTAGGCTCCAGAAAAAACTAACAAATACTGTCATAGAAATGTTATTCTTTATTAATCTTTGATAGCTTAACATTATAGAATCCTATATTAATATTTGATAGTTCAATACAATAGAATTCTCTATATAGTCTATATTCATTATGTAGTATATGAAGGTATTATATTGTTTGCAGATGCAGTAAGGTAATTTTCCATCTGTGATTAGTCAAGGCCAAATTATAAGAGTAGAACTAAGATTCTCTTATAATGATGGGAAAATACCAAATGCCTGCACCTGCAAATGTAACTTGTATGATGTCATTCTTTCAATGTTATAAGAATAACTGTTGATTGTAAGTATCCAGACACTATGCCATATACCTTCAGAGGTGATGTTTTGAGTGGTCTCCTGATATATGAGAAATAAACCTGGGTGTTGATTCGACTTCAGCCGTCTCTGGCCAGTTTCATTCCATAAAGGAAGATTTTCCTGACATATACCTACCTATATATAGTAAAAATGTTTGTACCACGTTAGCCAGTAGATAGAAAAACATTGGAATCTGAGAGTCCTCATTGGTTGATACCTTTTAATGGCTAACTGAAAAGATGGTAAACATTGCAAGCTTTCGGGACACTAGGGCCCCTTCGAATCAACCTCTGAGGACTCTCAGATTCCAATATTTTTTTACCTATATACAGTACATATAGTTCTTACATAACATGTCCCCCCTGCAGATATTGTACATGGGGCAACTATAGGAGAAAAAGACAGCCATGAAATAAGTCACTGTCAAAGCTTCAATGACATAGTGCTCAATGGACTGATAGCGGCAGGTGTGGCCGACATTCAGCTGATGTTATGAGGGGTTTTACATGGCTAAAATCATAATTGTTTTATCATATAAAATTGGTGACAGCAGACATACTGGGATTTCCACTTACTGTTGGAGAGCAGTCTTAGGCAGAGGTCCCCAACTCCAGTCCTCGAGGGCCGCCAACAGGTCATATTTTCAGGATCTCCTTAGTATTGCACAGGTGATAATTAAATTACCTGCACAGGAGATGATTTGAACCCATGTGGAACACTAAGGAAATCCTGAAAATATGACCTGTTGGCGGTCCTCGAGAACTGGAGTTGGGGAAGCCTGGTTTTTGGTTATGTGCCCACTGTGCTTTTTATTGCTGCATTTATGCTGTGTTTGTCAGCTGTACAAACGCAGTTGACTATAAACAAAAGCAGCACAAAACTAATGCGCTTATGCTGCATTTGTGCATATGTAAACATCGTACAAAAACGCAGCACAAATAAGGGAACACACAAACACAGACAGACATATGACAAGCCCCTCCAGGGCCATAGGATACTCAGAATTGGGCTTTGAGGCTTCACGGGCGTCACAGGGGTCGAGAACCAGCTCCAAAGACCCTGGCGGTGTCATTAAAAGTTCGGTACGAGTGGCTCTCTTCTCTGGGGAAGGTCATGAGGCTAGAAGGTTTATTTGGGGAAGGGATGACCAGACCTGGGGATAACTGTTTAACATGACGCCACCCACGGACTGTGGCTATAGATGGCCGCCGCTGCACGACAGTTCCTCTGGGGACCGATGGTACAGAGGCAGCAGTGTTGTAAAGCTCTCTACGGGAAGGGCTCACCCCCAGGACAGCAGAAGGTCCCTTTGTGAGTTGGTAGTCATGCCTCTGATTCTCATGATGCGTCAAGAAAGTTCACAGACACAGCGGGTTGCAGTCTTCAGATCTTTTCTCACAGTTACTTGTACAACAGCCCACTGAGTGCTGGGTTCTCAGAAGCAGGGATCCAGCTACTCCCAGGTAGTAGGATGGCAAGTAACTGGTACCCCTTTTTTTCCTTCCTTGGTTGTCTCACACTGCGCTTGCTTCACTCTTCTGCCTTGCACCTCGCCACAAGGAGCTCTGAGCCAGTAGCTGTGGGTTTTTCTTACAATCTGCAGTATCTCACCTTAACCCTCTCTTTGCCACCTTTTAATTGTCCCAAAGTATACATCGGTTGAACCTCACAGGAATTCAAGAAAAGAATTCATCAGCATCTCTCTAATATTTGGACGGCTGGAACTGATCTTGAGAAGAAAGAGAAACGCATCTCATCTGTTGCCTCCTATTTTCTAAAAAAAAAAATCACCAAAGCAGCACAAGAGGTATCAAAGTCTTGGGCTTAGTGAAGAAAAAAACCAACATCCGAGGGGGAATAAGACTAAGGAACTGCTACGGCAAGGGTCAGCATGGATATATAGACTTAACACCCCATGGAATCAATGAGGAACTTTTGTTTACTGGGTTCTATAAATGACTAATCTTGTGATATGACCTGGGTATAACTCCCCTACTAGTAGTCCTAAGCTAGGAAATAGAGGAGTTATTGACATAGCGATGATGAAATATTTACTTAACTTTGTGGATAAAAGGTGTTAAATAACCATGTGATGGGTCATCTACAATATAATCTGTTTATCCTTCCTCTTTATTAGGTTGGTCCCATGAAGTAAAACGATTATTCTGAAACCACTGTTATGTGAAAGAAAAAACTTTGTCAACACTAAAGGGTCGTCTTAAAATCAAAAATTACCTATGGGGAATTGGTTTCTTTTATCTCTCTTTGGGATCTACAGCATAATGCTGTGGATACCCACTTGTTGATTTTGGAGTTCATGAGGATGCCCCCTATGAAGGAATGGATTGTACCCCTTTGCAAGACATACTATATATGAGATTCATGTATGAAGGCTTGTTGTGCATGATATCATGTTATAAAGAAATACTTGAGCAATTCCTCTGGAGATCAGGGGTGATTTGTGTCCCCTATATATTGAAAAACGATACAGGGAATTATTTCCCAGAGATATTTCTATACATAGTTATAGGTTTTTATTGGCATAATAGCAAAAACATTCTATATCTAAATATGGGGGCATAGGTAATTGCGTTTATGATAGATCCACCCCATAAGTGGTTTGATATGCGCCGATCATTGTATCTGTATCCGGGACCAAGTGTCTTTCGGTCCGCGCCGCTGCTCCAATAAGTATCAGCAACACTGGAGTGCTTTTAAACAAGATATCTTCAGTTTTATTTTCCGACGCGTTTCGGAGCTAACACCCAGCTCCTTCCTCAGGGAATGACCTGAGGAAGGAGCTGGGTGTTAGCTCCGAAACGCGTCGGAAAATAAAACTGAAGATATCTTGTTTAAAAGCACTCCAGTGTTGCTGATACTTATTGGAGCAGCGGCGCGGACCAAAAGACACTTGGTCCCGGATACAGTTTCACCCCCACGATTGTGGAAGTGCGGTCCCGGCTGCGGCTGCTGTGTTGAGCGATCACGCTAGTTGTGGGCTTCACAACTGAATCAGGTGAGCAGTTTTCACACTGTATGGGATTTGATTCCTATTTAGGATAAGACCCTATGCGCAGTCTCATTTTATAGAGATCATTGTATCTGGGCTACTTCCTCCAATATATTTATGTGCTTTATGTCAGGTTTACTATGAGTGACCTATACCTATATGCATTTGGTGGGGACTTCTCTCAGGGACCTCCCTCCCCCTTCTTCCTTCCCTTAAAAATAGACCATTGATCTGGTCAAACATAGCCCTATATTTCTGTTTTCAATAATGTGGCGAAATGAAGCAATTTTTCGCTGTTTAAATGGATGTAATTGAGCTGATAGATTCCTGGCAGCGAATAGGACTCCCAGGACATGCGCAGTATCGTGTTGGCGCATGCGCAATTGAGTAAAGCGCCTATGTGTGGATCACCATATTTTTGAAACCTGACATGCGCAATGGAGCGTTGACGCATGCGCAGTTCACAAATTGGATATGAGAGGACGGACTGGCCACCCGAATCGTCCTATAGTCAGCTGGGAGGGCAGAAATTGATTTAGAGGCATTGTGTTGGAATATTAAGACAACAATCTGGGATTTGGTCACATTCCCGTGACGAAGCCGCTGGGTGCAGGCGGTGTAACGCGTGGGGAGCGCCATACCCCCTGCAACTATGCACTTTGACACCGGTAAAGCCAGGTTTCATTAATATAATGATGGGGTTATTTCCACCTGTTGGTGCAATGTTATTCTGAGAATAATTGTCTTTAGATGCTGGAACATGAAATAGCTTGATCTAAAAAACTCTCTGGAAAAGCTGTTGCTTCTCTTGATGGGGCGCCTAATAGAGGAAGGGGATTACTCCTTATAACTATGTCTAATGGTTTATAAAGGGATTGCAATATATGTACAACATCTGTAAGGTTAACTTTATTGTCAATTTTTACATCTTTACTTGTTTATGTGTTTACAGGTGCTAAAAATCTGTTTATATATATTCTCTAATCAAGCCTTAAATAGGTTGATTCCCCTTTATATGTCTATAATTTTTACACACTTATATGTCTACATATTTATAGGTCCCCAAAAAACCTTTTGGATATAATGTTGTAATCAAGCCTCAAACAGGTTATTTCCCCTTTAAAATATTACCCCCATAAAAAAAATCAGATAGGGGTAAAGAGTATTTGATTACCTATAGCACTACAGGGGGATGATTTCTGGTGTTTGACAAACGTTTTTCTGCACTAATCATGAATGGAATATAACATATAAGAGCATATTGTTATATATTGGTGTTACTGGTATCTGCAATTAGCAGAGGGGTTTCCTTGATGTACCATTGTCAAAGGAAAAGTTATAGCTGGATTTGGCTGTTTTAAATGTTTTTAAACTTTGTGTGACCACTTCTTCTCTTTTTTGACTATTATTGAACAAAATAAATATTTTTGAAAATTAATCACAATTGTTATTAGGTTGTATCGCTTTGTAGACTATTCCTTTTTCTTGCTTCAAACTATATATATCTATACATTTATTGATGTATAATAATGAGAAATGAAACAGGGAAAAGTATTGAACACACTTACTGAAACTTCAGTAAGTTAAATTACAGTAATGCCTGTAGCCAACAGGACTATGGGATTAGTGTATGTCAGGTAATCCCCACATGTTTATTGGCTGTGAAAAATGCAGGATGGGGACTTAACCTTTTATTAGAACACCGCTATACTTGATCAAGTAATGAACGTGCCTGAGAACCTCAATGCTTGATTGAGTATTGAGCAGTGGCAAGCGGGCTCGATCATTACCAGTAATGTATGAACCTTATAATAATTATTCTCTAGCTAAGGTGTAGGCACATTTTAGTTCTATTCCTGAATCTTGTTTCTTTATATGCTCTTTTCAAAATCTCCCCTAAGCTATCCCCTCTGCTAAAATATCTTAGATCTTCCACTTGTTTCTTAAGCATTATCTCATCAGAACAATTGTGCCACACCCGTAGGTACTGACTCTTGCATATACCCCTCTTTAGGGGTGGTTACTCTCCACCTAAGGGAGATAGTGGATGTCTGTTCAATATGGGTGCAGGTGTTACCTCTGTTTTTCTGATTGAAACATCCAGGAAGTGAAGACATGTGGAACTGGCCTCCTAAGTGAAATGTAGTCCTTCTGCTGAACCTTGCTATATGATGAAATCCTTGTCAATATTACGAGCCCACATATTTAGCTTCTAGGCTCCCACCACCCTCTCAATGTCCTCTTCAAATACCATGGTGTCCTCCCACCAACCTAGGAGCAAGTGAGCATACATGGGGGCACAAGGGCTCTCTATCCCGATGCCCCTGAGCTCCTGGTAGTACATATGGTTAAAAATTAAGGATTTTTTGTGAGACAGAATTCGAGTGCCTCAAGAAGAAAATCATTGTGTGCTTGATGAGCACTTCTGTTTAAGAGGTTGCCTTAGCAGCCTGCAACCCTTGACACTGGAGTAATAATGACTAGAAGGCCACCACATCAATCCTAGTTAGGATACTACCTTCATTCATTGAAAATGTTCAAGTTTGAGAAACAGATTGGTTGTGTATCTTGTGTATAACTGCAGAAATAGAACAAACAATCTCAAGGCCTCATCAAGATATTGACCAATATTCTGGCACAAAATACCTAACCTTGATACGATAAATCTCCCCTTTAAGGGATTTAGCCCCTTAAGAATTATTGGGAGACTACATATTAACAAATGATTGTAATAATTCTATCCATGACTGTGGAGTGAATAACCGTAAAACCGGTTTTGTTTTGTTTAATTATGGAGTAGTTCATGAAGTGTATAATTTTTTTATTGTATATTTGACGTCTTTATGGCACATGATGTACTATGTCCTTCATGGGTTGTATTTTCCTGCACGTCAGCTCCTCTAACAGCCGCAGGTGGATCGGAGATCTGTCTGCGGCTCAAACAGCTAAATCCTGCTGTCAATCTCTGAGAGCGGGATTTAAACACGCGCCAATGGGGAGTGTGTCATTCCCCGCACCCATTGGTGCTCATATGACGTGATCGTAAGGCGTCGATGGATTGTCATGACAGTCAGCTGATGACCCCTTTGTCTGTCATTACAATCCTCCTGTGAACACCGGCAAGTCGTCGTACATTGGAGATAATGATTTCAACCCCTCTTTTGCCCCATTGAAGCTAAAACAATATAGAAACCTACAAAACACATATTTGGTATCACTTCATTCACAAATGTTCGATGTATTAAAATATGAAATAATTTAATCTGACTGGTAAACAGCGCAAGAAAAATAAAAAAGTCAAGCCGCGGCAATTGCAGTTTTTTTTGCCACAACAGAAAAAAAAGTAATGGCAAGTGATCAAAACTTTGGGTATACCACCAAACAATACCAACCAAAACTATACTTGTTTGGTATGTATTTAATCATACTGACCTGGACAATCATACTGCCACTTAAAGTTTATCGTAAAATGAATGCTGTGAAAAAAAAATAACTATTGCAGAATTTTACGTTTTGCAAAAAACAAGCACTAACATTGCTATAATGATGAAAAAAATAAGAAAAGTTATGGCTCTTGAAATAAAGGAAGGAAAAAATGAAAACAGAAAAAACAGCAACAAAAAATAGCCAAGTGTTAATAGGGTTAATTAAAGGTTCTTTTTTTTAATAAATATGCGTAGCCACTTATATCAAGTGAGTTAGTTTGGAGAAAACTTGATATCTCGTGCATCTAATGTGAAATCTCTTATTGCTTGCAAATTTTAAACACACTTGAATGCGATTTTTGTTCAGCAATGGAGTGAGCTTTGTGAGCGTGCACAGAGGAGTGTGCATACAGGCATGGAGGTTGAGTACATTACTAAGGCTATGTGCTCACGGTCCAGAGGAGCTGCATGTTGGATGTAGCTCTTCCGGACCTGAGTGAAGCCGCGGGTGGTGACAGGGAGACCGCAGCCACCCTGTACTCACCATGTGCGGCGGGCGCGGGGCGGCTTCTCCCTGCAGTCACCCGATGAGAGCCGCTTCTGACTCCGCAGCATGAAATAAACATTCCGGCAACTAGCACCTCAGCTGTCAGATTGCTGCTGTCGGGTTAAGCATGGTGAGGATGGGATTTCTTGAAATCCCATCCACTATGCTTATACTGTACTACGCAGCGTTTTGGATGTAGCGGCAAGACACTGCGTATACTGATCGTGAGTGTGCAGCCTTATTGTTTTCTTTGGAACAATTGTACCTACTGATGTGAGGTCCTCTGTAGTTCTCCACAGGTGGTCCTTAGCTCTTGGACAACTCTTCTGATAATTTTTTCACTCCTCTGCCTGAAATCTT
>JARQOC010000003.1:196713661-196727354 GCA_033576535.1 Allobates femoralis | reverse complement strand
GGCTTTATATATCATGGTTAATGTTTTAAACCGGGATCTCTGGGAAGTAGGGAGCCAGTGAAGGGCTTGGCGAAGGGGGGAGACAGGGGAGTAGCGGGGATACAGATGTATTAGGCGGGCAGCGGAGTTCAGGATAGATTAGAGAGGTGCAAGGGAGGTTTTGGGGAGGCCGGTGAGCAGGAGGTTGCAGTAGTTGAGGCGGGAGATGATGAGAGCTTGAATAAGGGTTTTAGCAGTGTCATGGTCAAGGAAAGTGCGAATCCTATAGATGTTTTTGAGCTGGAGTCGGCAGGAGGTGGCGAGGGCCAGGATGTGGGGCTTGAAGGAGAGGGAAGAGTCAAGGGTAACCCCGAGGCACTTGGCATGGGGGACTAGGGAGAGAGAGCAGTCGTTGACGACAATGGATAGGTCAGGTAGTGAGGGGGAGCGTCTTGGGGGAAAGACTATGAATTCGGTTTTGTCCATGTTCAGCTTAAGGAAGCGAGCAGAGAAGAAGGATGAGATGGCGGACAGGCAATGTGGAATTTTGGATAGAAGGGAGGCGATGTCAGGAGCATAGAAATAATCTTTTTAAAAGCTGGGTAATTTGCTCTGTGGGCACTACTCAAATCAAAACTAATCCATAGAGTACTGTATGGAAAGTAGGAAGCTGGGTACTAGCCACAGTATTAGGTTATGTGTCAGAATCTATGCAGCAGTTGGGTGTCAGCTTTGGACATTAATGGTGTTGCTCAGCTCAAAGAAGGAGATTCATGTAATAGCGGTAAAAGAAGGAGCGGCACTCACCAAAGTCTTCAATGCAGTGCAGCAAATTTTATTCCAGATAAAACAGGGTTACATCGGTGCAAGGAAGTGTGGCGCCCCACTGGTTGGGACGCCACGGAGGAGTACTGCACCCATAAAAGAGTGTGTAGTATTCCTGTGTCTGAGGAGTTGGGATGTTGCATAAGGGACCCTCATCACACCCATTCACACATACACACCCTAGAGCAGGGGACCATGGGTGGAACCGCTGTAGGGAGGACCCAGTCCCTGAGAGGAGATCAGACAAGGTAGAAAAATGTGTGGGAAGAAAGTGAGGCCAGTGAGCAGAGGCCAGTGAGGAGTGAGGAGATGGCAGAGGTGTTGTCAGGACTGAAAGGGACCCTGGGGGCACCAGGTGTTGCGGTGCGCCCGAATCCGGACGCGGTAAGTCTACCGGCCAGAGGTGTTCAGTTCCGGAACAGAGGACTGGTTCCGAGAGCGGTGCGGGTGTTCACCCCCGAGCCGCCGAACCGGAGGCCCGAGCTTCTTCAGGAAGTCTCTCAGTTAGAAAGGATCCGAGGGAGCTGGCTTCAGGCTCTGCGCATGGAGGTGCTGAGGAAGGCAGGAGAGAGCACAGGAAGGGACCGGAGAGGGACCCAAGTATGCCATCCTAACTCCCAGCGCCTACCCAGGCCAGGCAGACCCGTGAAGACTGTGTTGAAAGAACTGCCAGTAAACCCATCGCAAGTTATAAACTGTGTGGTGTATTTCATTCACCTGCGCCTGAGGAGTCGCCAAACTGGTACACAACTCCTATAATCTATTACTGCCCCAGGGACTCCGCTCCACTTACGGGGAGTGAAACCAACTTGCTGCTTCACCATCATCCCGGAGGACTGTTTCGCAGCGCCGGTACCATTACTGGAGCCGTAGGTGGCATCATGAAACACTTATTTTTTATTGACTCTTTTCAGCGACCACCAGGGCCATAGGCCTGGGCAACAGGCCCCGTGACATCCCCAGTAAAACCAACACCCGGGACCGGGTACCTCATGGCCCTGGGGCGGGTCAGAAGGATTACCACTAATCCATAGAGTGGATTAAACATTTTAGTTGCAAAAATAGATATAATAGATTATCATTTTACCTCCTGTCCTTCCATGCCCATAATGAACAATGGGCTGCAGGCTGTCGTCATGTGCCAACAAATGAGGCAGAAACATGTATATGTTTGTAAACTGAACGGGGAGCTTGCTGGACATATTCATCACCCTCCATTTTATCTCCTCAACTGTAAGAATGAGAAAACACAAGCATTAGCAAATCGTAGACAGTTATATTGTAATGCAGAAAAATATAGAGGGGAAAAGAAGGAAAGATAGAGAAGAAAAGGGAGAAGAAAAGATAATAGAGAATAAAAGAGAAAAGAAAAAGAGAAATAAAAAGAGAAGAAAAAAGGAGAAGGAGAAAAGAGAAGGAAATAAAAAGCTGGAAAGAAAAAGAGAAAGGAAAGAGGGCAAGAAAATATTTTCATTTTTTTCCTTCTTCCATTCTTTGCATTATTACCGGTAATCTGTCAGCAGAGTTTTGCTATGTAAACTGAGGACAGCATGCTGCAGGGGTTAAAATATACAACTGTCCTCTTATCGGGCTATGAGCAATTGTTTATGTAATCTAATGGCTTTATTACCCTCTGATTAATATTGCAGCACTAGGAAGCACATGCAAGGCAGTCTGACATGCCCCCTGCTCACAGTGAATTCACAATCTCTATTGAGAGCCTGGTGTCCATGTGGGCAGCTACCTCAGCTCTGCTGTGTTCCTGAAAATAAATTCTTTGATTGTGTCAGAACGGCTTCAGCCAGTAATCTATGTGATACCTCATTGGATTCAGGGATCCTTTGCCTACATTATGTTGCGTTTAGATGAGGTAACAAAAGCTCCTGACAGATTTCCCTTAGAAACATTAGAAACTTCAGTCTGAAAACATTTCATTGAATAAGAGGGTCGGACTAGAGTAGATTTTAGAACAAATCTGAGCATGCTCTTTGCATTCTGGCATGAATATTAAACAGGAAACAAATTGGTTAAGATACTTGAGCCTCTTACTAAATTTGGAACAATTTAATCCAACAAATGTTGGTGCATTACTATTTTATCATCTACTGTTTGAGAGGAAAGTCATCAATGTATCAATACCTGTATGATTTTCAAATGCGTTTCTCTTCTCTGCCACCGCCCGCTTAATCTCCTCTAGAACTGTGCTTAGATCTCGGGATCGCTTCTGGTTTTCCTGTTCTGCGAGGTAGAGTCTTTGTTGTAACTCTAAAAACTGCTTTTCATACGAGTCCATTCCATATTCTACAAAATAAGAGACAAATCTCAATAGAGAAACTCATATTACAAAAATTCTACTAGCCTTTTTTGTTTGTTTTTTACAGATTCAAGAACATTTAGGTCTTAAAATGTAGCCAACAATTTATTTAGTTCTTAATTTCTCAAAGTATTCAGAGTAATGTTATAAAAAGTATTGTGAAAAACACAAATAAAAAATATGCAAAATTAATATATATGTAGCGTTTGTACTTATTGCTGATTAAGTCAAGATGTTTTAAAAAAGTTGTTTTCATTCTTTCATCAGTTGCATATCATTAACGTTAACACAGACGTACACACTTACATAACATGTATTACAGGTATTTCATGAATGACTGGGAAAAGCATTTGGGCACAGTTATCATCAAGATCCACTGCTGGCAGCTCCCTTTACAATTGCCTTCCAGTGACATCCCCGATGTGCTGCCAGCAGTGGATCTTGATGATGATGTATTCCCAAATGTATTCAGCATTGAAGAATATTCCTCAGACAATTAACAATCAATAGTAGAACTATTGATAGCTGCCAAGATGAATATTTCTGTGCGTGGCGCTCATACTCGATACTGGATAAATCGAGATGTTTTGAATATTCTTTTTCCATTTTTTCAACATTCACATATCATTAACTTGTCTATCAATTCTGTGATTTCCATCATTCAACTATTTTTTATTCTTGGTGTTGCAACGTCAATGGACAGTGTGTGTACATTGTCTGATGAAATATAAAAATACATTTCTCTCAATGCAAAATAGAATACACCAGGCATTAACAATCAAATCACAGTGGGCTTCAGTCACTCCCGTGACTAGTATCTGCAGCTCTTCCCCGCGGTGCTGGCCATATACAGACTTAAATCGTTCCAAAATGTAGCAAAGACAAAAATAGCCGCACTCACCGAAGATGGATCTTGTTTTCTCTATTCAATGTCCAATTCCATATTTCTTGAACACACAAAGCAGGGGGGGGTGCAGGGGGAGGCGGACGACGGTTTACCGTAGGACCCGTAGAAGCGGTGCACGACCGCGAAACGGTAAACTGTCGTCCGCCTCCCCCTGCACCCCCCTCCCTGCTTTGTGTGTTCAAGAAATATGGAATTGGACATTGAATAAAGAAAACAAGATCCATCTTCGGTGAGTGCGGCTATTTTTGTCTTTGCTACATTTTGGATAAAAATACATTTGTAACTAAAAATTACATGGTATAGTGACAATAAATTTACAGTAGTTTATCTCAGTTCTTAAAATAACAGTGCACAAAAATTGAACAGCATGTTTTACTTAGAGGTTTAGGGGCATATGGTCCATAGCGGAAGACCCTGCTAATATTATGGGGCCCATGAGACAGGGGGAACATTGTTTAATGGCATTGGACCTCTCCATCCCCCATTAGAATTTCAATCGCAGCTGCAGTCATGTGTATGGTAGAAAAGTAACATCATTGATCCTGACACAGACCACAGGGTGGGCCTGCACTCCAGGAGGGCGACAGCAAGTGAGTATTATTTCTTTTATTTTTACAGAATCTGGCCTCCGGGTAATGAGCAAATCCCTTTAATAAAGATATATATGCTCATCTTTCTAGCACCTGAGAACACTATTGTTGCTTTCCCTGATGCTCCTGTTTACAATGGATGCAGCCAATATAAATCGAAGTATTGGAGACATCGTGCTGGAGCTTTCAGCAAGCTATGAGTGTGAGACTATATTGCTTCTCAAGTACTGTACATCATTTTAATTCCTTTGAACAACCCATTAAAGTTTTTTCTATACAATCTACACTACCATTCAAAAGTTTGGGGTCAGTTAGATATTTCCTTATTTTTTAAAGAAAAGCACATTTTTTTTCAATGAAGCCAACATTAAATGAATCAGAAATACACTCTATACATTGTTAATGTGGTAAATGACTATTCCACCTGCAAACATTTGGTTTTTAATGCAATATCTACGAAGGTGTATGGAGGCCCATTTCCAACAACCACCACTCCTGTGTTTTAATGGCACATTGTGTTTGCTAACTGTGTAAGAAGGCTAATGGATGTTTAGAAAACCCTGGAAAACCCTTGTACAAGTATGTTAGCACAGCTGAAAACGGTTTGGCTGATTAGAGAAGCTATAAAATTATCCTTCCTTTGAGCTAGTTGAGAATCTGGAGCATTACATTTGTTTGTTCTATGAAACTCTCAAAATGGCCAGAATAAAAGAATGTGAAACTCGACAGTCTATTCTTGTTCTTAGAAATGAAGGCTATTACCATGCGAGAAATTGCCAAGAAACTGAGGATTTCCTACAACGGTGTGAACTACTCCCTTCAGAAGAGAGCACAAACAGGCTCTAACCAGAGTAGAAAGAGAAGTGGGAGGTCCCGCTGTACAACTGAGCAACATGACAAGTACATTAGAGTCTCTAGTTTGAGAAATCAAAGCCTCACAGCTCCTCAACTGGCAGGTTCATTAAATAGTACCCGCAAAACGCCAGTGTCAACGTGTACAGTGAAGAGGCGACTCCAGGATGCTGGCCTTCAGGGCAGAGTGGCAAAGAAAAAGCCATATCTGAGACTGGCTAATAAAAGTAAAAGATTAATAAGGGCAAAATAACACAGACATTGGACAGAGGAAGATTGGAAAAAAGTTTTATGGACAGATGAATCAAAGTTTGAGGTGTTTGGATCAAACAGAAGAACATTTGTGAGACGCAGAACAACTGAAAAGATGCTAGAAGAGTGCCTGATGCCATCTGTCAAGCATGGTGGAGGTAATGTGATGGTCTGCAGTTGCTTTTGTGCTGGTAAAGTGGGAGATTTGTACAAGATCAAAGGGATTTTGAATAAGGAAGGTTATCACTCCATTTTGCAACGCCATGCAATGAAGTAATTGCTGCAAAGCAAAGCAATTTCGAAGGAGAAAATTATTATTTCAAATAAAAATCATTATTTCTAACCTTGCCAATGTCTGGATTATATTTTCTATTCATTTGATAAATAAAAGTATGAGTTTTCATGGAAAACACAAAATTGTCTGGGTAACTCCAAACATTTGAACAGTAGTGTACTTTTAGGGCTATAAGACAATTTTTGGAAAGAAAAAACTTGTCTAAAAGTGTGTGCCCTACATTTCTGTTTATAGGGCCACTGCCAACTCTTCTTGTTTATTTCCTTATTGATTGGACAGAGTGCTAATGAAGCATTCTGCCTTATTATTTAGAGCACTTTTCAGATGTTCATATTTGCACAATTCTCTTCTGCCTTGCACTGATCTACATGATCAGTACAGGGTAGCAGGAGAACCTGAACACCATATGTACAATGTATCTAGCTTTCTATCATGGAGGGACCTCATACCAGCAAATGTTTCTTCAATTTCCTGTCCTGCAAAGATCGGTATGATCAGATGAGAAAGCTTAAAGTGATGCATACTTTGCTTTCCACTTCCAGGGCTTTGTAATCATGTAGGTCCAAGGTGGACCCTGAGAATCAATGTAACTGGTGGTCCCTATGTACCCCAGTTAGATGTGAGCAAGCCTTTTAACGTTTGGTTGCCGAACAAATCCGTGGATGTTCTGGTTCGATGGCACTGTTCAGGACACAAATTTACCCCAAGGCATCACCGATTGGCTGTTTGGCTCTCCACCCACATACAGCCAGCCATAAGCAAAACACCCACGGAGAAGTGAGGTGGGAATTAATTTTTTTCATTTTAGGGATAATACACTACAGTAGAAAAATCAGATTTTGCCCCTGGTGTGAGTTGATCACAAACTGCAAGCGTCTCGCACTGGGCCAAGCACCAAATCATAGCATGAAATGAATAGAGGGAAATTGGAGAGCCGCTTCACTGCCAATTAGCTCCGGACTCCTGCACCGGTATGGCGGCTTGGCAATCACCTTGTAAGCTGTAAATGTAATGAGAACACCGATGCAATCGTGATAACAAAAAGGGTTTTCGAAACGCGTCTAGCTCCCTGCTAGTACGCTGGAAAGATTTTATCTCGTAATTGAAGTAAAGAACTTTGAACGAAGATGGATTGCATCAGTGTTCTCCTTACATTTACGACCAAATCATAGAGCTGCACACTCCTGCACTTTGGATATGCAAATCACCCGAACTCCAACCCTGAACAGGTTTGCTCATCTGTAACACCAGAGCATCAAAGAATACAATGGTGGAACAGGGATCTGTCCTTCTACCCCCATTTAGTTTGTGCATTGAGTCTCAGCACAGCAGTAACAATTACCGTATGTCACAAGATTGTGCCTGCTGTACAGAGCCTCAGTCCACACGATGCACAGATTGGATCTGCACAACAGGGGAACGTGGCTAGTTGAGTGATATTTTTGCTTTTTTCTTTATCAATCATACTTATAGGGGGCCATCATACTCTGGTGATCGGGATCATTGTGGCAGTGTTCATACTGTGTGTAAGGGAATTGTCTCATATTGTGTGGGATGATCATGCTAGGTGAGGAAATGTACTGTTGGGACAATGTACTGTTGGGACAATATACTGTTTTGGAGACACCAGGCTCATTATACAGTGGGTTTGTGGGGAATTCACTGTTGGGTGGGGCTATCATGCTATTTTTTATTTTTTTAGAAGCATTTTTGGAGGCATTGTACTGTACTTTATGCTGCGATGAAAGGAGTATTGTAGTGAGAGAGAACATTGAGGGTGTTTGGTGAGAACAAAGTTATAGTTTACATGTTGCAATACATGTCACTCCCTTTTCTTTAAAAATTGACATTCTGTGACCCTGCATACTCCACCAAGGAGGGGCCCACTTAGGACTCTTGCTATGGGGCCCCATGGTTTCTTTGTAGGCCCCTGTAAAGACCTACTTATTTGAGCCAATACGTTTTAGAATGAGTGTAGGAACGCTTGTTTCCAACTATTGGCCAGTGTAAACGGGCCAGGAAACATCCAGCGGACAAGCAAAATGTTCATTCATCACATACAATAATTTTTAAGTTGGTCTATGGTAAAATATATGGTTGTACCATGTTAACGAGCAGATAGAAATATATTAAAAATTGAGAGTCCTCAGTGGTTGATACTTTTAATGGTTGATTTTCATGGTGGTTTAGTGGTGATACCTTTTAGTAGTTGATGTCTTATTCTAGCCTCAAGAAGAGAGCCGAGTTGTCTCAAAAGCTTGCTATTTGTTACCATCTTTTCAGTTAGCCATTTATAGGAATCAACCACTAAGGAATGTCAGATTTGAAGTTGGTCAAAAAATCATATCAGCCCAGCGTCCTGTTTAAAGAAGAGAGTGCTGCTAATACGGTAACATTCTATGGGAACAGATCGATCACTATGTGTATAGATTGTTTGTTGGGCTGTTTAAACAGGCCAGTAAATGACTGACAGTCAAATTTCAGGAAGCCAATCAGTAGTCCTATTTAAAGAGGCCATAATATCAGAGAAGAGAGTAACATGACTCTTTGTGTGTATTCTGCATTGTACAATGCTCCTTGACAGACAGCCATTTTTACAATGTATTATGTTTTGCCTGGAATATTCTTTTATAGAGCTAATCAGGAGGTTGGAAAACTGTTTATTAATGAGAAAAAAATAAAAATGAAACCAAAAAAATCTCTAGAAGGGGAATTAATCAATCTGGTTTAAGTTAGTAAAATAGAACATAACATAAAATTCTTGTGTTTGAAATGTTGTGACTTCTAAAGTTTCTACTTACATCAGCACAGACTTGTTTCTGAAAGGAGGCACAGCATATAGTTAGGTCCCCGTAACATCACGATTTTTTCCTGTGTGTGGGGGTCCTGTTTTTTGCAAGACCCCACTGACAGGAACGGACGGGTCCGGATGTGTACCTCCAGATGTAATTCTGTGTCCGGATCCGTGATTTTGATGGATCCGAACACAGAAGAGGCTGGGAGAAGCCCAAGCCTGCAAAGCGCAGGCAAGCGGGGCTGTACTTGCACTTTCGCAATGTATATACATAGATTGCTAAAGTAAAGTTAAATAAAGCAAGTGTTAAAAATAAAAAAAAAATGCTCACCTCTCTGTCGAGTGTACCGAGATGCGCAGCATCCACCTCAGATGGCTTTTAAGGCTGCGTTCACACTATGCGTATTTTTTGGGTCTTTTTACGCACGCTTTTTCCCCAAAAGCGCACCTGCGTCTGCGTTTCCCGGCAAAAGGAATGGAAATTCACTTTTGCCGTTCAGAAGCTGTGCTTTTTTCAGCCGCACTTTTGGGGCCGAAAACACGCGTGTAAAAAGAATGAACATGTTAATTGTTTGCGCTTAATAGCCCACGCTTTCTCCCATAGGCCCCATTATAAGTGCTGGAATTATGCATCGCCGTTCAGGCAATGCGCAATTCCAGCGCCTATAAACGCGGGCGCATGAGGAAAAGCAGGATGTGATGTCACACGGGGGAGGAAGAATCCTGTGTTGCTCCCCCCGTGTGACTTCGGGGCTGCAGTTTTATTTTCCCAGTGTATCTACATACACTATGAAAACAAAATAAAAGAGAAAACATGTATTTAAAAAAAAATACTTACCTTTCCGCCGGCTGTCTGGGACCCGAGAAGACATCCAATAACTGCCAGGACCTTAAAAAAGAGATGTGATTGGCGGGTAGCAATCAGGTGATATGTCACATGACGCATCAGCTGATCGTTACCGGGCAATCACATTTTAAGGTCCTGGCAGGCAGCGTCGGACGTCTTCTCGGGTCCCAGACAGCCGGCAGAAAGGTATTTTTTTATTTTTATTTTTAAAGGGAACCTGTCAGGTGGTCTATGCCCCTCCAGTTATCACTGTCTGTACCTGCAGCTTCATAATACTATTCTAATTATCCCTGTCTGAGCTCATAGTGTAATGTGAAAGGTGAAAGAAAAGCATTTATGCACTTACATTTCCTTATGTAATGAGGCATTCAGTCCCCAGTTTGGAGGACGGGGACTGTTTGGCAGGTTAATAGTTAACATTTCAGCCTTGTGCTAGAACATGTTGGGAGACCTGATGTGATGTCACAACAATGTGACTACAATAGGCAGAGCTAAGTTCTCATAGAACTTAAATCTTTTGCTGTCTTAGCTCCACCCACTATGGTCACATGATCGTTACATCACACAGGTCCTTTAGCCATCCAAGTTAAAAGTGAGTTAACTATTATCCTGCCAGACAGTCCTCCTCCTCCAAGGTGGGGACTGAGATGTAAGTGTATAAATGCTTTTTTTTCACCTTTACCATTACACTATGAGCTCAGACAGGGATGATTAGACTGGTATTATAAAGCTGTAGATACAGACAGTGATAGCTGGAGGGGCAATAAACCACCTGACAGGTTCCCTTTAATACAAGTTTTCTCTTATATATTGCTTTCACAGTGTATGTAGGTACACTGGGAAAGCAAAGCTTCAACCCAGACATGTCACATGGGGCAAGGGGGAGGAAGACAGGATTCTTCCTCCTCCCGTGTGACATCCCTTCCTCCTGCGCCTCCTGGGGTAAAAATGCACCCGTAAAGAAACATGGTGTGTGAATGCACTGTGTTTTTTTTTACTGGTGGAAAATAGCGCGGGAAAAAACGTGTCCGCAAAAAATATGCGGCAATTACGGTCAGGTGACACATCAGCTGAGTGGGTTGCCCTGCTCTGCTTGGTCAGCTGATTAAGGTCCTTAAGCCATCGGAGGTGGATTTCACGCATCGTGGGACACTCGGACAGGTGAGCATTTTTTTTTTCTTTAACACTTTGCACTTTAATTTCACTTTAGCAGTGTATGTAGATACACTGCTAAAGTGAAATTACACGGGAACAGAGCAGTCTTAGTGTACTGAGCATGCTCAGTACACTAAAATCGGAATCGGCAAACAATCCTGTTTTTTCCCCCCGAGTCCGCGCACCATAGGCCCACATGTTAGTTGCCACGGACAGCGTCAGATCAGACTCTGTCCGATTTGGTCTGCTGCGCCCAAAATTGGAGCAGTCTCCGATTTTGGGTACATCAAAAATCGGATCCGTGACCATTGGGACACAATCAGATGACCATACCGGACCAATCCATGCCCATAAAGATAGATGGGGACCAAATCAGATCCCAAAAAAATCGTGATGTGAAGGAGCCTTAGGAGACCAGTAAATTCACTATATACAGTGCAGTAAATAATAGCCCTAAATACACAATGGAACATTACTGGAATATTTATATGACTGCCTCATAGGCAGCCCAAAAGGTTACCAAAATTGTAAGCCAAGTTCTTGGCTTTTTGTTTGAGACCACATGGAAGGTGTTTGGCAAGACCCAAAAGTTGTGGTGGCTTTGATTGGCAGCAAGAGTAATGTGTCTCACCTGGGTCAATCCCCTGCTGGTGCAATCTTACAGTTGTGTTGGCTGAAGTGGGTAACAGGTTAAAGACCCACTGAGAGGTACTGTATGTGAAACGGATTAAAATGGTAACCCAAAACATTGTATTCAGTTTTAGAAATTTGGCTTAGCACATTAATATATAATATTTGGATGTGCGTTCCATGCCTTGTCTTTCTACAGCTATGACAATATCATTACAAAAAGTGCAAGTTTTAATTAATGAGACATCTTATTACATCAGACTTTTGATTAGGACTTGTGAATAAACGCCAGTTTTAAAGAGAAAGGTCTTGTACTAAGCTGGGAGTCTGGAGATCTCTTTCTGTGCAGAGAGCAGGAGGGGAGACCTGTGTTGATAGGACTTGCTGTGACATCACGCCCATATGATTGAAGGATGAAGGGTTTGTTCTCAAATGCACAGATGCTGACTGCAGAGGGAGGGGGAGAGCTGCTCACTCAAGCATGCCGTATAGTCCTCTATGGGAGTGGTTACTGGTAAGAAGTAGTGATGAGCGAGCACTAAAATTCTCGGGTGCTCGACTGAGCACCGAGCCCAATGGAAGCCAACTAGTAACAGGCTCCACCCACAGACTTCCGGCTATAAAACGAGTGTTTCTTGGAAAGGGCAAGAGGGTGGGCTTTTTCAAATCATTGCAGCATACAACACCTTGCTGTGCCCCCCAGAGGGATCCGAACAATCAATCTCTTTGTGACTTGCCAGCTCACTGTGTGCGCTGAAGGGAGCAGTGTATTTGTGTCAGAGCGATAATTATTAGCGAGGAGTCTGAGCATCTCGGTGGTACTCGGTGCTCGCCGAGCATCCCGAGTACCAGGATACTCGTGCGAGTAATGAGTAGCGCCGAGCATGCTCGCTCATCACTAGTAAGAAGTAGTTACTGAATAACTGATTTATATTAATTCTAAACATTATACAAATGAATGTAACAGGCATCTTAACATTATAGTCTAGGAGTGCAGGGACCACACAAAGTATTTCTGCCCGAAGTTCCCCTTTAATGGATTATGTTTTACATTTTATCAGATGTATTTTGCAACTTCCAGGGACTCCAAATATTAAAGAATATGTTTGTACGCTGAGAGCTCCATATACTGAAGAACTATATCTTTATATCCTCAGGAGTCCTGGCATTATGTACAATGGCAAGGAATGACTTGCCTGGTAAAGAAAAAGTGAAAGTGGCTCACAAATGTGGCGTAAGGTGCTCAGTAAAAATAAGTGATATATAGAGTATGCTGGCACACCATTAAATGTCAAAGTTCAAAACAAAGTCCTTTGCAATTCTTATTTCTTTATTGAAAATGCTTTTTCTCAAGCATGAATTGCCATCTCATCATAGTCTCGCTCAAATTCTTCAGCTGTTAGAATGTAACAGTAAAGGAACATGAAAAAAACCAGATCCCAAGAACACTGGAATGGAGCTGCAATGATTATATACCACAAGAGTTGGGCTATTAGGGTGGAAACACACTGGCGTTAAAAAAAAAAAAAACAACGGCCCGTTTCTCATCTAGGAGAGTTGTACAAGTGGTGTGCCAGTATACTCTCTTTATATAAGGAATGACTGTCTGACAGGGACAATAGTTATGGAATATACAACTGCAGAACCAAATCAAGCCCCACATATCACTGAAAAAGCTGAAAAATGTGAATATCTGAACAAGAAAAAAACTGATCTTCAAACCCTAAAAAATAACCCGTAAATATTCCTAGTCAGGAAAGGGAAACATTTCACTATGTCATAATAGAGAACAATTTGGATCAGTTCAGAAGCAGATAAAAAAAAAAAAAAACCATACGGTATATAACATACTAAATCACAACATTTAAACGGTAAGTCATTCTCTGATTACACATCCTGTGTAACAATGCCATTTACAGGAGGTAATGTGTTTATTTCGGTTTATTGCTTGGTGTAAACAGCCGCTGCAAACTAAGAATGTAGAATATAGAGGGTTACAGTGGCGTAACGTGAAGTTCATGGGCCCCAGTGCAAAAGCTTTGACGGGGCCCCGCAATTATTGCACGTCTTTAATAGTATTGTTCTTTTTATATAGGCCAATGGGGCTTTTGGGGCCCGCTAGGCTACAGGGCCTAGTGCGATTGCAACCCCTGCACCTGTTGTAGTTACGCCCCTGGGGGGTGATATGCTATCAACTATTGATACAAAATCCTCACAATAACTGAATCCTGTATATTTAAGTACATAAGTGAC
>JARQOC010000003.1:196688661-196708661 GCA_033576535.1 Allobates femoralis | reverse complement strand
TGAGGTGGCAAAACCCTGCTAAATTAGGTGCAGTTTACCTCTTCACATCACTTCAAAATTAAATGCACAGTATGTTAAAAAGTAACGTAACTTTTAATTATACAATAATTAAGCTATATTATTAGCCATTTGTTCGTAAGTGCCATAATATATACAGTACATCTATTACTTTCCTTTTCTGGAAGAACTTGATTTACTGAATGGAGAGTGACTGAGCCTGTTGTCCTAGCAGTGAGTCAGCTGTCAGGATAACAGTGGTTTATTGCCTAATTATAAAATGAAGACAACTCCTTATAGGCCAGCAATAGTTTACCAAATGATTCATGGTTGTAGTCCTCAGTCATGTCAAGCAAGAATAGATCATAGCCAGACACTTGTTACAGTAAAGCCCATAACAATGCTGTTATCTTCTATGCTTAGGTATTTTGTGCTTTTACATTGGGCAATTATTATTTCAGATCATTTGTTGTAGCAGTGTTCTCTATGTGTAAATGGGTTTAGAGGGTTATTCCCACATGATATGCCATAAAAGTCTAATAGATGCAGTTCCCTGCACTGCTCACCAGAAATCTTGGACCAGATCCGATCCGAGGCTGTCAGGACCCGGATCGGATCAGCACACAGAACCGGGCGAATCTGGGGCAATCCGGGAATTGCCAATTGGAGGAGATATTCTCCTCTCGGACACAAAAACGCTGCAAGCAGCATTTTTGTGTCCGTGAGAGAATTCTGAATTCTCCCGTATTGTCCCGGACAGATAGAAACCGGATGGCAGAGAGCTGCCATCCGGCTTCTATCCGGCCCCATAGGATACTATGGGGCCAAAATCCGGTCCGGGGCTGTCCGGTTGACATGGACAGCCACGCATCGGAACCATCCCGCAATGTGAAACCAGCCTTAGCCATTAGAAGGTATCAACCACTGAGGACTCTTTGATTTCAATAATTATCTAAAGTTAAAGAGATACAGCAGTAATCGAACTCAATGTTAAAAACAAGTCTCTGCCCCTCTAGTGGTAGCCAAACTAAAGGTTCAAATTTATCCAAATCAATCTAACTTAAAACTATAAACTCATTCATTGATAAATTTATTAATACAATTAAAAATCCAGTGTGGATAAGTGATATAATGTGAATCGTGATTACCCACAAGAACAACCCACCCCCAAAGACAACATAGGACACACAATAAGTCCACTAATTCAAAGGACACAGAGGGTCCCTATAGGTTCTGAAGTGGCAGAACAAAATTGGTACTGTTTATTATGTGGTTGTCTAAGAATACACAATATGTCTCCAGGTCAATTACAAAGCCCATTGATCGTTTTTTATGTTGTATTTGGCATCAATAGTGTGTACCTTTTATGCACCTAAGTCACAAGGTCAAAACCCGACCCCCAGTCATGGATCCTAGTGAAAAAGTTAACAAGATGAAAGTACAATGTTTAGCCACAGATTTGGCTTCACAACCCCTCCCGACGCATCTCGCCTTTTCAGTTCTCAAAAGGCTCATCAGGGGCATTTAAGTTTTGAAATGTGGTGTATGCATCATCCGATAAACGGGTAACACAAAAGATGTGATAACCCGTATATTGCAAGCCTGGATGACCAATCTATTCACACAGTCCAGGAGGGAGGAAGTACTGGAAGGCGTAAACCATTCACATCTGTTGGAAGGTCCTGGTGAGCGTTCTTTCGGAGGGACATGTAGCTATAGGTCCATCTAGTGGTAGCTGCAGGCAGAAAGAATTTAGTCAATGATCTCTTTCGTTGTGTCAGGGTTTGGAGCTTTAATGTTGCTATATAAAATTATGTTTTGTTCAGATTAGCTCATGGACATTGAAAGGTGAATGCAATGTTCTGGTCTATTCAGTACAGGTAGAATTTGTAGTATCAGAAAATGTTATCTACCTACAGTGAAATGTCAGGCACAACGTGCACTTGTAGGGGAATGTCAGCCATTTATTATTTGGAGATCTGCTTATGTAATCTGATCGGCCTCATAATACAGTTTTGTATGCATTACTGTTTATCTGAAGGTATTTGTGAAGGGCCACATTCCCTGCCAACTATACCAGAGCTTCCTCATCAGAATGAGAAATCAGCATCAAGTTTATGATATCAATGTGTCTTGGTTGTTTTAAAGCAGCAGATAAAAGCCATGTCATGTGCTAACCACAAACTTACTGAGAAATCTGTGTGTGTATTCACCACCGTTACATGGAAATACGAGAATGTCTATGTCCGTTCTAGCTGGGAATTTGCAAGTTCGAGACTGGCTGCAAATGAATCAAATAATGTCCGCACAAATAACAGAAGCCACCTAATCAAAAGTCAATGCCAATTATACTGTCTATCCCCGCCATCATATTAGTATAGTGTGATGAGGAGGGGTATAAACAAGAAGTGACTACTCAATAAATAGATATAAACTTATAACTTTTTAATTCACACAAATACACAATACACATTAAAAGAGGGAATCTCACACTGTAAAGCTAAGATACACCAGAATTCAACAGCATGTACCAGAAACTAAATACAGGAAACACAACTAAGTAAAGCAATACATAGAATTAAGTGCCTGACCAAGTGACCTACAATCAGTGTTCCTAAGGTAGAGCAAAGGGTAAATAAACACAGTGATAAATTATCTAGTGACCCCAGACCCCGACGTACGTTTCGTACAATGGATCAAAGCAAGATGTGACCAATTTTTTTATTTTTCCAAGCCACCTGTTAGCAAAATAATAGAGATTGAGATGTGTACAGCCCAACAACAACATTGCTAATGCACAGATGACACGGACATGTGAATAATTCTTAACCCCTTTATGACATCCGATGCAATTTGCAAGCAGGTGTGTATAGAGCATGCTGATGGGGAGAACTCGCCCCATACTCGGCAGGTAATGGCTGTGCAATACAGCCAGCACTTGCCAAATCCAACAATCTGACCATCTTCAGAGCGGCATTAACAAATGCTATGGAAAAGTGCTTGTAAATACTGTACTGATTGCCCAGGATTACTGGCCACCATTGATGGACAACAGAGATGGCTGGTGACCTAGGAAACAAGCTGTAAGCAATAGAATTAAAAATCCCTCTATTACTGAGAAAAGAGGAAAATTGGTGAATTGTTTTTACAATCACTTTGCAATTTCAAAATCAAATTAATAAGATGAAACATCGTCATTAAGATTGAACCTAGAGAATCTGAGGCACTACAGAAGAGAAGTAATACCTATTCCGTCATTATCCAGGACTTTATTACACGGATATTCATGTTTTAAGCCAATGCAAATTATGCTCATAAGTGTATCAATAGGTGTATTAGTGCACTTGTGGTCCTCACTTCTTCCCCCTGTGCCACCTCCAACTCTTGAATGACTGTGAATACAGACTCTGCTGCATGAGTTCACCGTTTCACTGTCAATCAAGAAGCAGAGGCAGCGCCTGCAGGTAGAAGCATAGAGGAGTTAAAGCCCCGTCACACGGGGCGACATCGCCGCCGATTACATAGGCGACGTAGGGGCGTGGCCTATCAGCGGCGACATCGCCCCTACGTCGCCTCATGTAAAGGGGCGATGTCAGTGCCGCCGGGAGGTCGCCTGGTTTCAAAGCAGTGCTCTGAAACCAGGCGACCGATCTGGGGTGGTGTGCACACATCGCCCCATGTAACCAGCCACCAGCGACCTGTCAGGTGATGGGAGCCATAAGCTCCCATTGTCCTGCATCGCCGCTGGGGTTTTCAGACACCCCGGCGGCGATGCCGCCCGTCAGCTCGCCGGCGCAGTGCTGGAGATGTCGCCCCATGTAAATGGGGGATGGCGACGCTGGCGGGGCGCCAAAAACGTGCGCGCACCCGCCGCCGACATCTCCAGCCCCATCGCCAGGTGTGACGGGGCCTTTAGGCTTTTTTCACATCAGCGTTTCCCGGCATTTGTGGCAGATCCGGCAGTTTTGCCTGATCTGCCAGATGCAGGAACACTTACGGCAAGACTACGTTCAACCTAATGCATTCCCTATGGGACTTGCGGAAATGTGCAGCACTTGCAGTTTTGCCGCGATCCGGCCAATCCGGCACTTGCAGCAACAGACAAAAACCATTGTTAGCAGTGGTTTTTTTACACACCGCAAGTCCCAAAGAGAATGAATTAGGCCGAATGCAGTCTTCCTGCAAGTGTTCCAGCTACCGGCAGATGCAGGGAGCTGTCGCAAATGCCGAGAAACACAGATGTGAAAGCAGCCTTAGGGACCACACGTGCACAGATAAGCCGACTGTTGAACTTATGAATCTAATTTAAAACATACATTTTTGTGCATTGGATCCCAAGATAAAATATGTCATTGGAAATGCTTTTCTTTGACCTATTCTGTAGTATGTAAAGTATCTTAGATACATTCATACTGACAGGTACCTGTAGCATTTAAGTAATAGGTTTAGTGCATAAATGACAGTCATAGAAAGGTATAAGCCTTTTATACAGCTCAGGTCTCTATTCATACAGTCACTGTGAAAATGTCACAATATTTATGCATAGGACATCAGACTTTTTCAGATATGCATAATGGTGGGAATTTACACACTACATGCAATTTATTCAGTTCACTATGTCTATTGAAATGGTATATCATAGACTAGGAGGGAATATCTTGATTTTTTCCAAGAGCATTGTCTTTAGCAAGCTATGTAGTAAGTAAATAACATTTCTGCTTTACAGCATCAAAGCAAGGTGATACATTTGTCATGTGTCAGGCCTCTACTGAGCACTATGTATGGTACAGTGGTGTAAAATCAGGAAGAAAAAAACCCAAAAGCTGTGTGCACATGATCCGGAGGCATTGTGTGACCTGCAGCAACCTGAAAGTGAACGCAGGGAGACTGTTCACTGTGTTGGGTACGCGATGGCTTCTCCCTGCATTAACCAGTGTGAGGCACCGACCGGGTCGGTATGCTGCGACCGGTATGTGCCTCCCTGGGTGCGTCCTCCCGGTCTGCAGGACGTACTCCATCCCGGGTGTTACATGTGATTCCTCTTCCCTGAGCTGAATGTGTTAAGAGGAAGCAGGGATCTTGGGTGTGGTCCCTTGAGTCTGGAGTGAGATTCTCTCCAGTGCAGAGCCTGATTGAGGAGCTCTGAAGGAAAGTTGAAGTGGTCCCGGGAAGGGATTATCTCTGGTGGGGCTGATAGAGCCTGTCAGCGGTCGGGGAGATACACCAAGCGGTGTAAAGTGTGCCGGCTGCGCTCCGGATCTGTGTTTTGGTGACTGTAACCGGACGGAGATCAATAAACCGTGAGTTGAGAACTGTCCGTGCCTGGTTCCCTGCCTCCCCGACACCGCTACACCTCACATATGGTGGAGAATGCGGGCATTGCCAGCCCGGTGAGGTGTAGCCGGCACTATCGTTGCCCTCTGTTCCGGTGGGGAAGTGACTTTTCATGAGGCTAATGAGCGGCTGCTAAGTAAGAGGAGCAGCAGTCATCATTGCGGCCAGTCTCTTGCGTGGTGCCCGGCATCGCATGTCCTGGATTCGGCCGGCTACATTACAACACAAACCTGCAGCCAGCATGGAGGAGGTGCTCAAGCACCTGGTGCTGGCCCAGCAGCAGCAACAGGAAGCTCAGCAGCAGCAGGAGAGGAGGCACCAGGAGCAGATGGCCCTGTTGACCGAGGCTGTGCGGGCCATACCGGGGGATCTGCCTAGAGGACCAGGTGACGACTGCAGCGTCCGGAAAGCGGTAAGACAAGCGCTGCAAAAGATGACCCCGGGGGATGATGTGGAGGCATTCCTGGCCGTGTTTGAGCGGGTGGCTGAACGGGAGAGACTGCCGGTCACCCAGTGGGCCGAGGTGCTGGCGCCCTATTTGACTGGTGATCCCCAAAAGGCATACATAGACCTGTGTACTGAGGATGCCCTGGACTATGGCGCCCTGAAGGGGGAGATATTGGCACATACCGGGGTCAATACATATATGAGGGCCCAACGGGTGAGCCAATGGGCCTACGAGGAAGGCAAACCCGTGCGCTCACAGGCCTATGATTTGTTGCACCTGGTTAAAAAATGGCTGCAGCCTGAAGCCCTGAGTCCGGCTCAGATGGTAGAGCGGGTGGTGGTGGATTGCTTCGTGCGTACGCTGCCCGTCCCCATACAAAAGTGGGTGGGACACAGTGACCCGGGTTCCCTAGACCAGTTGGTGAACGTGGTGGAGCGCCATGTGGCCACACAGGAACTGATCCGGGACACTGGGACAATGCGGGCTACCCGCAAGGCCGCGCCCACCACACCAGACAGTAGGGACCCCCAACCCGGCCCCCGGGCGGGCGAATGCCCGGCTCAGGCCGAAAACGGGCCTCCCCCTGCAGCAGAGTGGCGATCCGGACAGCCGCGGTTCGGCCCCTGGTATAGCGGGGATCCACCCCGATGTAGAAGATGCCGGGAGGTGGGACATATGATGGCGCAGTGTCCCCTCAACGGGGAACCAATGGACTGTGACTATTCCCGGAGGCGGTCCATGTTCGCCCACCTCGTTGGAAAACGGGGCTCGGCCCCACGGGATACTGATACTGAGACTGTACTGTGCCGCGTACGGCTTAACGGTCATGAGGTGACGGCTCTACTGGACTCAGGGAGCAACGTGACCCTCGTGTGTGCCTCCTTGGTCTCCAGGACAAAACCCACCGACCGAAAGGTCAGGGTGATGAGTGTCCATGGGGATCATCGTAGGTATCCAACGAAGCGTGTCACGTTTGCTACCCCAGCCAGGAGGGTTCAACATGTCGTGGGGGTGGTAAAGGATCTCCCTTATGATGTTGTGCTGGGGAGGGATATGCCCTTGTTCCGGGTATTGTGGAACGAGTATATGGCCCCCCGGATGAAGGACAGACAGGGCCCAGAGCCCGAGAATTCCGCCGCCGGGATACCCAGAGGACTTGATGTGACTGATTCCTGGGTGCAGAGACCAGTGTGCCGACTCGCCGTCCGGAGCGGTGCAGCAATGCCGCGGGCAGACCCCGTGTTGCTCGTGGGGCCCCTGGCCGCTGTCGTTGATGCCCGTCCAGGGTTTATGGGAGCCGGGGGTCCGAACGGGTTGGTTGCTCGTGGGGTCTGGCACCGCTGGTATCCCCGGGTGCCCCTGCTTGGCTCCGCCGGTTCTCCGCGCCGTGACGCGGTCTGCGCGCAGGGACCGGGGTTATGGCCTTGTGTTCAGCCCCATACGCTTGAACATTAGGGGAGGGGGGGTGAGGCACCGACCGGGTCGGTATGCTGCGACCGGTATGTGCCTCCCTGGGTGCGTCCTCCCGGTCTGCAGGACGTACTCCATCCCGGGTGTTACATGTGATTCCTCTTCCCTGAGCTGAATGTGTTAAGAGGAAGCAGGGATCTTGGGTGTGGTCCCTTGAGTCTGGAGTGAGATTCTCTCCAGTGCAGAGCCTGATTGAGGAGCTCTGAAGGAAAGTTGAAGTGGTCCCGGGAAGGGATTATCTCCGGTGGGGCTGATAGAGCCTGTCAGCGGTCGGGAGATACACCAAGCGGTGTGAAGTGTGCCGGCTGCGCTCCGGATCTGTGTTTTGGTGACTAACCGGACGGAGATCAATAAACCGTGAGTTGAGAACTGTCCGTGCCTGGTTCCCTGCCTCCCCGACACCGCTACACCTCACACCAGCTGGAGCTCGCTACCGACTCTGAAGCATGAAATTAACATGCTTCAGAGATGCGGAAGTCCGACATCCCGCACTGCAACTGAAATAACGCTGCAGTCGGGAGAAGCACAGTGAGCATGAGATTTCTTGAAATCCCATCCACTGTGCTGGTACTGTACAACACAGTGTTTTAGATGCAACACAAACACGCTGCAATTCCTGATCGTGTGCACCGCCCAAACAGTCCATCCCATTAAACAAGTGACTATTCTATTTCCTTCATGATTAGGATATACCGTTTTAATCAATGAGTCAAACATATTGAAGCAGGTAATTTTCCCCCGAGTCTTGGGTAAATTCTGGAAGCCAAGCAGCCAATACTGAAAAGCATTACCACCTATAGTTCTTAGATCTTCATTACATTATTTACTAGTCTAATGCCACCCCTAATTTGATTTTTTTCAACCTGGTTTTTAATGTATATTTAAACAGGTCTTTAGGACTTTTTTTGTCCCTAGAAGACTAAGCACTTATTACCAGGCAGTTGCCAACTACCGTACCTGCCTGTTCTGCCCTGCGACAATCTCTTCTGGCTTAGGGTACTTTCACATCGGAGTTGTTGCTTTTTTGTTGTTGTTTTTTTTTTTTTTTTTTTTTTTTAAATCCAGCAGAATTCCGGTATTTTTTAAGAAAGGATACAGCAACATTGCGTTAATGACCAATGCATTTCCTATGGACTCCCGGTAATGTGTTTTGTCTTCCAGTTGCATCTTTTTTCTGCCACATCCGGACAAATCTGGCACTTCAGGCCTACTGAGCAGTGATAAACTAGTTTTGACTAAAACGCAGATGTGAAAGTAGCCTTAGACTGGTCACAAATCGATGCTGTCAGTGATTCTCTGGCTTCCTGTGCCGTCATGTCCATAGACCAGTTCTTTCTCTTCCACTCTGTTCTGACAACATTATGCTGATTGACAGCCAACTCCCTATTGCATAACTGTAGGAAGTCAACTGTCAATCCGCATGTCAGCAGTGACGCCCCATCGGAAAAGCAGAGCAGAAGAAAAGGAACTGCTCTGTCAACATTGTGTCACAGGAAGCAGAAGAATCGCCATCAGGAGTTGTCCGGGACTACTCTGACCAGAGAGTGATCGTAGCAGTGCAGAGTAGCCATGTACCGTAGTTAGTATATACATGACAATAAGTACTTAGCCCCATAAGTACAAAAAAAAAGGCCCAGATAACCCCTCTGAAGAGGAACTGTCACCAGATTTTAGAATATAATCGGCACACAGCACTAAATAGATCTCTAATGGCCACTTTACACGTCCTAACATTGTTTCGATATTGTATAAAACGGCACGGGAGCACTTTTTTGGCTGAAATCCAACATCGCATAGGAGATGTTACACAGGGAGATATCGGCAGGCAACACAACTGCGATGTCTATGACCCCCAGGGAACGACCATTTAACATGGGAGTGAATAGGGGAAGTTGCTCTCCAAGTCGGTGTTAGGCTGTCACACAGAACGATCCTGCCAGATCGTCCATCCAATATCGGGCCGTTGGAGAGCAGGCTCATTTCTCCCCCGACATCATTTTGGCATCGTTCTTGCATCGAATTGTACATTCACACCATACAACGCACAAACGATATCAGCGCCAACGGACGAACCACGTGACTTTTTATCGAAGTTGGACGACGATATCGCAACGTGTAAAGTGGCTATTAGACCTAACAAGGTTGGTGTACTTACTATAAAATCAATGTCAGAATGTCTTTTTAATCCTCATATTAACCCCTTAGTGACAAAGCTATTTTTGACCTCATCGACCAGGCCAAATTTTGGAAATCTGACAAGTGTCACTTTAAGAGATAATAACGCTGAAGAATTCATTAGACTCCAGTGATTCTGTGACTGTTTCTTCGTGACAAATTGTACTTCATGTTAGTGGTAAATTTAAATCAATATGTTTCGTGTATATTTGTGAAAAAAAATGGAATTTTAGTAAAAAAAAAAAAAATTAAATTGTCTGTTTTCAAACTTTGAATATTAATATTCAAAACCTTAAACAAGTTTTAATTATTAAACAATATTTTCCACATGTCTACTTTACATTTGCATCATCTATAAAACATCAATTTATTTTATTAGGATAAAAGTTTAGCAGCAATTTCTCATTTTTTCAAGAAATCTACGAAACGCGATTCTTTCATTCAGATTTAAACAGACTTTAAAGGGCTCTTAATGGAAACTCTCAAAAAGTGATACCAGTTTTAACAACCAAACCCCTCAAATACTTCAAAACTGCTGTGGGGACATTATTTTAACCCTTCAGATGCTAGACAGGAATTGATGCAAACTGGAATATAAAAAAAAAAGTGTAAATCTAAATGTCTTTTAGCTCCAAATTTGTAACTTTAACAATGGATAATAGAAAATGAACTCTATTTGTTAGGCAATTTCTCCAGAACATGATGATACCAATCAAATACTGTTTGGGTACATGGCAGGGCTTGGAAAGGAAGGAGAGCTATTTGATTTTTGGAGAGTACAATTGCCTGGAATATATGGTGAACACCATGTCGCATTTGCAGAATGCCCGACATCCCAAAACAACACAAACCCCAGCAAGTGACCAAATTTTGGAAACTTAACATCCCTCATTGAATTGTTCAAGGGGTGTACTGAGCATTTTTAATCTTCAGGTCATTCACGATAAGATGTAAAAAAAAAAATTTCCCACTAAAATACTGTACAATTTACACAAGGGGTAGTAGGAGAAAATGGCTCCCATAATTTGTTATGCTACTCTTACAGAACATGGCAGTACCCTATGTGTGGTTGTACACTACTGTTTGAGTACACAGCTGGGATCGGACGGCAAGGAGCAGTACTTGGTTTTCGAAATGAAGATTCCGTTACAGATTGTGGTGCCATATTTGCAGAAACCCACAAAAGTAACCCCATATTGAAAACTTCACTACATAACCCCTTCACATCCAATAGCATATATATAGTTCAATGGTCGCATCCCTCAGATTTATGCAGGCTCACATGCTGAGCCCACATCTTTCCCTGCATATGTCGGCTGATCTGATCAGCCAAAATATACAGCTAACAGGTGCGGGTGCATTGGAGATTCGCCTACGGCTGTTAACTAATACAATCCCATCTGACATCTGGATTTAACATGCACCACCAGAAATTGCACCATTCTTCACTCACTTTGGCTGCCCCATGATGTGATTGCGGGGTACAAATGGGCTGTTATGACAGCCAGGGATCAGCTGCTGACCTTTCTAGGAAAATAGAGCAGGAGCAAAGCCCAGGGTATCGCCTCACTGCACGCATCCATCCCCAACAACCAGCGTCCAATCACAAAAAAAGCCTCTCACTGAAAGACTACTATAGCCACATGTTAGCAATTCGAGAATGCGGGTGCAACCTAAATGCAGTTAATATATAGAGGCATGCCCCAAACTAATAATGTCAAATCACGTATGGGCTTGCATTCCACAACTCCATCTAACCTGTGCTCCAGGGATAGGAAACGATAAAAGACGCCAATTGGAATTGTACATTGTACATGTCAGTCCAGGGCCGTATTACCCATCTGGCAAATGCCAGAAGTGACTGTCTGACCGTTGGTCGCATTGTGTGTTGCGCTGTTAATAGTATCAGCATCTTCAGTATTGGAGACCAGGTAGCCACTTATTGACTGTGCCTGTTAGACCTGGCTTTTAGCAGGATCTAACAGGTCACCGTACTCTGGGGTCATCATATATACTATGGCAACCATTGACACCTACAATTGCAATCATGGGGGGCATGGTGTCAAAGGGTGTCTTTTAACCTCAGGGGTGACAGTAGTATTAAAGGGGTTGATCTGCGCTGTGGCATTGAAGATTAATGCCTCTTATTGAACACAGTTAAAAGGCGTATCAGTGGTCATTGAGGGTTAAATTGGATATCACATGAATCCAGTTATAGAACGGAATAGCTCATGAATCCAAGTGCATTTACTCTCCTGTCTACCCAGCCTGACAGCTGCAGCCTGTTCTGAGCAGTGTGAGATCTCAGCAGCAGAGAAGGACAACAATGAGCTGTCCATTACGCTAGGTGGGCAGAGACTGAGTTGAACTTTCAAAAAGGATTGCATAGCCATTCTGACACAGATTTTCTAATTATATACAGAATCCATCTCAGATTCCAGAGTTATACATAGTAATGTATGCAGTTTTTAGTGTGAAATCTGGTGGCACACACACTATAAATGTAAAAACTTATCTCAGCATATTTTCTCCTATTTTAGTTATAGGATAGTTTCAAAAGCTGAGAATCTGATGTCCACCAATGACAGCAGGAGGAGGATGACAGGTCACAACTGATTTCTTAAACATAGTTTAGAGGTGGGTGAATGCAAGCATTGTGGATTTCTATTTGATATTTCATTCTAGACACATGAGTACAGGTTTAAACGTAAGCTCAGATGACATAGGTAAGTATGACATGGACAATAGACAGGAACATATGTGAGAAGTTAGGTAATCTGACCCTTCAGTAATTCTCTATTTCACATTATCGTTAATGTGAACAACTGTATAGAATGCACCATGAAATGTCACACAGGGCTCCATTGTACTCTTCAGGTATTCTTATATATAATCGCTGCAGGCAGAGTTTACATTGGCAACAAAATGCAGGACAAATCACTTGTGTGACACAGGACAGTTTGCAAACTTTTGTAGATTTCTGCTTTTATCTGCCATTTCATACAAAGGTGTATAAGCCCTAAGCAGTTTTCCTGTCAAATACTGTTTCTAATATAGTAGCATTGAACTGTGATGGCAATCTTAGAGAACAAGGCAGCACAATTTTGTAATGTAGAGACATGGCTGTACTGGTGCTATAATTCTGATTAAACGGACACCTTTCTTGAACAAACTGAATATGGTTCTTCTTTAATTACCATTTAGAGCTTTATCCCAATTAGTTTTCGGTGCACAGTGGCCAGACTGTAGACTTCTCCTCGCTGCCGGTGATTCCCCACCACGTCTGACTAGGGCTTGGGAATCAGAGTCGTGGAGTTGGAGTCGGAGTCAGTAAATATACAGATCCGGCTCCTAAAATACATAACAAATTGGGTACAGTAGTTCAATGTAGTAAGTGCTGAATATTATTATTATGAATTATGTTCTATCTAAATATCTTGATTATTGTATCATAATAATGATTCAAAGCCTGATGTTCACATTGTACTACAATAAATGTATCACTAAAACATAAGCCATGTATGAAGGATTCAGAGTCGGATTCAGGGAAATTGAGGAGTCAAAATCGGTGGTTTGGATAACCGATTTCACAGCCCTGCACCTCTGGCTGCCTCTTCTCTTTGCAATCTCCTCTTCAAATAATGGAGGCAGGTCACTAAAAAAAGCAGTGACCTGTTATTTGAAGACCGGAGGCAGGCTGATGGGATGAGGAACCCCAGACAGTGACGAGAAGACCTAGTGCATAGTTTAACCCCTGTGCACCGAAACCTAATTAGCAGAAAATTTAAAATGGTGATTATAGAAGACAACAAAGCAGATTTCCTAAGCAAAGCTATCAACTTAATCAGTATTACAACGCCTTTACAGACATGACTTTATATCCCTAAATCGTGCCGACAGGTTCATGGTAACATTGACTATGGCTTGGGCATATCTAAGGAGGGTCGAGTGTGGCATTTGACCTGGATGCTGACTGCAGGGAGCGCCATTGGGCCTAATGATGTGGCAGTCTGAAATGTCTCCCTGGCAGCTCCTGTAGTGGAAGTCAGTAATTCCCCTGACTATCAAGCTTACAGCCAGCTGAGAGAGCTCCTGGCTCACACCAGCTTCCAACAGTCATTTGTACGCACGTCTTTCAGGCTGGAGTACAATTGAAGCCCTGAACGCCTGCGCTTCCAGGTTGGAATAATGTCAGCAGTACAATTGGGTCATCTGATCATGCTGCTGACATCACACTAAACAAGACCTAGGGGGGAAACCGTGTTGACACAATTTGAGGAGCAAGGGGGGGAATGGGTGTGGACACAGTATGAGGAGCAAGGGGGAGGAATGAGTGCAGATACAGTACGGGGAGGAGGGAATGGGTGCATACAGTATGGAGAGGAGGTATGCATGAGGAGACAGTGTGGAGAGTGAGGAGGGAATGTGTGAGGAGAAAGTATGACGAACGGGGGTTGGGAAATCTTTGAAGAGATACTATGGGCAGGAGGTGGGAACTGTGTATGGAAAAAGTTAGGGGTAGTGGGGGGATATGTAAAAAGACAGTATGGAGAGCAAGGGGCTAAATTTGTGAAGAGACACTATAGTGAGTGGTGAGTGGGGGTGTGTGTGAAAAGACAATATGGGGAGAAATGTTGGATGGGGCAGAGAATAGAGACTGAATAGGGTGTGTGGGGGCTGTTTAAAGAGGGAACAGCATAGAGGGACAGTTGCCGAGGAAAGGGAGAGGGAGTGTGATGAGGGGGCACAGTATAGAGTTTGTATTTATTCACTGCTAGTGGTTCTGTTGATTTATTTATGTACTGATGGAGGTTCTGATGTTGTGTTTTTGTTCTGATGATGGTTCTAATGATATATAAATTTTACTGTTGGTGGTCCTGGTGATCTATTCCTTTGCTGTTATTGATTATGATGCCATATACATGTAACAATCCATAACTTGTAAGATTACATGACACATGGTTATGTTAATAAAGTGCTGCACCATATGACAAGTTAACAGTTACTACTTTTTTATTTATGTTAGCTGTATTAAAGGGGTTGTCCAAGTTTGTGATGAAAGTCTGCAGGTACTCTATGTGAATGTAGACTTCTTAATGGTCACAGCACGCTCCCTGACCCCTGGTAGGATTCTCTTGTGCCAGTACGTGATTTTAATATATGCGGTCACATGCCAACTAAACATGATCTGCCTCACTCAATACAAGTGAACTGAGCAAGGCTTGTCACATCTTGTTGACTGCAAGTATGTAAATCACATGCTTGATCTCCCATGACGATCTACTCTTGCCGCCGGCTTGGGAGAATCTCAAAAATGTGCAGTGCGTACGCTGTGAGAAATAAGAATCCTGCAGTCATCTAGAATGACTGCAGACATTCATCAATAACCTGGAGACACGTGGCATGCCCAATCCTAATAATGTGAAATACACAGTCAGGATTCGGCTCTGTCTGTGTGTCTGTTCCAGCTGTCATCCCATGACATGCGATTTTCATACTTACGTTTAGGAGATCACTAGCCCCTCTTCCTGTTCTCTCAGTGAAGCAGGGGCTCTAGTATTCATTGTACACTGAAAGATTTAGGAAAAGTCAGCACTTGACTACGTTTGCAATGATCATTTTCAAACTAACGTACCAATGAGTACACCAGTTCAGGTGCCAGCCCTTAGTGATGTTATTTGCATCTCCACATAGCGCCTTTTCTTGAATCCTTATGAAGTGGTGTACATCGTTGGTGTGTATGTTTGAAAAAGGTCATTGATCACAACGTCACTAATGCACACATCATTTTGACCACAATTGAACTTTTACTTTTTGAATGCCAGATTTCTTTGCTTCTTTTATTACGGAGTTGGATTCTATCTGAGCCCCTTTTTTCTAGAATGCCATATAATTTATATTTACAGCTTGATGCATAACCAACATTGGCTACAAAAAACCATCAATTGAATCCCTGTTTCAATTTTTTTTTTCAAAAAACTCATACCTGGAAACCAATTAGTCACAATGGGTAAATGCATTCATTTTTGTACTTTTTGCAACTTTGATAGATTTCACGCTATATTGTAACATGTAATTGTAGTTCCTTTATGAAGTATACCTTGGTGTAGCAAGTCTAAAGCCTAAATGTTGTGATTGCTGTGTCTTTATTCCATTTTAAGTCATTTTCACATGATTTGATGTTACATTTCTTTGTTCAATCACACAAAAACATACCAGCCCTGAGCAAAGTACGCCTGCGCAGGAACGAGATTGAGGGTGCTATGTGGATGACGCAGAACACATCAGCCATGAAGCAGATAGGAGGACGGCGATTGCAGGGGAGGGATAGAGGAGGTGCTGAACAAAACCAGCAACACCCATCAGACAAGGCCATGACGTATCAGGGTATTTTTGGGATATGCGCAGGGTTTTGAGGACTAATAGACTGGTTTCTGGACTGCTGTAAAAGAGGCAGTAAAGGTGAGGGCCTTAAATTATATTGGGAAAATAAGGTGACAGGTTCCCTTTACTTAAGGAGGATTAACAGATGCTTGTTACTAGAACATAGGCATATAGAAGTACCAGCTCATAACTAACTATCCAACACTAGACGTCACGTACCTTTTGTAGATTTTGAGACACTAAAAAAGGACTTGTTACAATTCTTGATAATGTCTTTGTTAATGAATTCTTTTATTCCCTATATAAGAATTGTGCTGAAGCATATTTTGCCCTAATTCTTTATTCTGCCAATCCTCTGTTAGGCTGGCTTCACACCACGGTGTGATTCGGTCCAGTGTAAACCAGACAGCCCCGGACCGGTTTTTGGCCCCATAGTAGCCTATGGGGCCGGATGGAGCCGGATGGCAGCTCTCTGCCATCCGGTTTCATCACTGCTGTGGAATCCGGGAGAATACGGATTATTCTCTCCGGACATAAAAATATTGCTTGCAACATTTTTGTGTCCGGGGAGAAAAATCTCCCCAATTTGTCGGATTTGCCCGGATTCTCCCGGATCCGGGGCAATCCGGCGCTCCCTAACATGGGAGCCTATGGGGCCGGATGGATCCGAGAACCGGACACTGGCGGCTGCACGCCGCTGTTCTTTCAGGACCACGGCTAGCTCCCTGCCAGCCACGGTCCTGAATCATTAGCAGCTGAAGCTGCGTCCGGCTGCACACAGGACCGGAGGGCACATTTGGCCCTCCGGTTCTGTGTGCTGATCCAGTCCGGGCTGTCAGGGTCATCCCGGACAGCCCTGGACCGGATCACACCATGGTGTGAAGCCAGCCTTACTTCTCAAAAATAATTTATTAAAAAAAAACAACCTGACAACTAGGTGTCTCATTCCCCTTTTAATATGGGATGGGTGCACCTCTATAGTCTGACATGACCGTACAGAACCAAAGAGTGGAGGCGCACACTCCCCACAAGAAACATCCACTTATCAATTCATTCAGTATTTTCATGATCGAGAAACAACACACAGTTCTGAGAAAAGGAACGGCATGAGCGCTATTATATGAAGAAAACAAGTATATTCCATAGGTACTAAAATAATACAACAAAATGTGTTGGGCCCCACTAAGTATGAAATGGGAAACATTTATATAAAGCCGGGACTGTTTAATAGGTCTTTACCCAAAATTCCAATGATATGGTTTTCACCCAAGTGTCATTTTGCAATTGTTTGCAGAATGAATCTTCATCTAAAAATAAAAATAAAAAAAAAATTAAAATGTTCTCGGCACAGTCACCACTATACTAACTTCACGTATTTTTTAAATCACTGCTGTCTGACCATGCTCTGTGTTTAGGCTAATAGAAGCATATGGACCATATCTGATATCACCCGAGACACGTAATCTTTCAGCCCCATTTCGTGTGTGACTGATAACAATCTGGCTTCCCTCAGCATATCTCAGATTTTTTTTTAGTCCTGTGTCGCGAAGTCTTGCACAGAAAAGTTGTTACTATAGCCTTAGGATGCAGTTACACTATGTACTCAATCCCCCCACCATCCATTACACCAGTTATTCTGGTTACAATTATTTTGGAATTCAGCCATTCAGATGCCCTAGGTCAGTGTGTCCTACTTGAACTCCTTAGGCTCTTTATCACCTTTCACACACTGATGATGTCAGCAGCGGTAATTACTTTTCTGCTCAAACTGGAAGATTTATTTTAATTGACAAGATTGCAATCCTTAACAGGGAACAAAAAGCACTACATTAAGGCTAAAGTCACTGTATCTTGTATCATTATTAGGCCAGGTTCGGATGACTGTATTTTCAGTTTGAGGGTGCAATGGAAACCACGTCGACCAATATTAGACAATGTGAAAGTGAATCAAAGTTCAGCATACACCATTCTTTTTTGCAGATTAAATGGCATATTATACTAATTCCAAGTAGCTGATGATAAAACAAGAAAAAAGAGGGGGGGGAACAAGAGGCGCAATAGTGCCCTTATCACTAGACACTGATGGGTGTAATGGTGAGTAATTAAATCTGCTCACCTGGTCCAGTTGTGAGACCCACAACTGGTTTGAAGGCTTATTGGTAATGTCCTGATGGCTGCTGCTGGACTCCCACCGGCCACACTCACGTGTAGGTTGTAACAATGCTTAGGGAAAAAAGGTGTGCTGTAGTCCGCGCTGCCAGGATCACTCACTCCAATAAATACGAGTAGAAAATCTTCATCAAAACCTCCTTTATTCTCCTACGCGTTTCAGTGCCCTCCTGGCACCTTCATCAGGGATAACCTTACTCCAATAAATACGAGTAGAAAATCTTCATCAAAACCTCCTTTATTCTCCTACGCGTTTCAGTGCCCTCCTGGCACCTTCATCAGGGATAACCTTACTCCAATAAATACGAGTAGAAAATCTTCATCAAAACCTCCTTTATTCTCCTACGCGTTTCAGTGCCCTCCTGGCACCTTCATCAGGGATAACCTTACTCCAATAAATACGAGTAGAAAATCTTCATCAAAACCTCCTTTATTCTCCTACGCGTTTCAGTGCCCTCCTGGCACCTTCATCAGGGATAACCTTACTCCAATAAATACGAGTAGAAAATCTTCATCAAAACCTCCTTTATTCTCCTACGCGTTTCAGTGCCCTCCTGGCACCTTCATCAGGGATTATCCCTGATGAAGGTGCCAGGAGGGCACTGAAACGCGTAGGAGAATAAAGGAGGTTTTGATGAAGATTTTCTAATCGTATTTATTGGAGTGAGTGATCCTGGCAGCGCGGACTACAGCACACCTTTTTTCCCTAAGCAAAGTAGCTGATGATACCATCCACAATGTGGATGAGCTCACTGAGCAGCACACAAAGCCACTGAAGTCTGCCTAAATTTATCTAAAGAGATCAACATTTGACTGCACTTTGGTTCAGTACAGCAGACTATTTATGGAAAGTACCTGGAAAGAAAACAGCAAGTGTAAATGGGCAGCTCAATCATGAGGACTTGAGTACATTCAAGTGCTAACCAGATTTTTCTTTGTTTTTGGTAAAAATTATATTACCAGGTCAAACAATTTACCAGTTGTTGCAGTAGATTCTTAGAAAGCAACAGACTCAGCATTTATGATCTGCATGTATTTGAGTCTTTATATATGAATAATTAATTGAAAGGGAGTGTGTTCAAAATAATAGCAGTGTGGAGTTCAATCAGTGACGTCAATCATTCTGTGAAGAAACAGGTGTGAATCAGGTGCCCTTATTTAAGGGTCAAGCCAGCGCATGTGCTCCTTGAAAGCCTGGGAAATATGGGTTGTTCAAGACATTGTTCAGAGGAACAGCGTATTTTGATTGTAAAGCTGATTGGAGAGTGTAAAACTTACAAAGTGCAGTCGATGATTGGCTGTTTAGCTAAAATGATCTCCAATGCTTTGCAATGGAAAGCAGAACCAGAGAGATGTGGAAGAAAATGGAAAACTAGCATCCAAATGGGTCAAAGGAAATGGCAAAGGCTCAGGCAATGATCAGCTCCAGGATGATCAAAGACAGTCTCAATTTACCTTTAAGGACTGTGTCAGTTAGAAGACATCTATGTAAAGCTAATCTATTAGTAAGAAGTCCCAGCAAAGTCTCACTTTTAAAAAAAAAAGATATGTTCTGAAGTGGATATAATTGCCAAAGAACACATCAACTGGCTAAAGAGAAATGGAGAAACATTTTGTGGACTGATGAAAGTAAAATTGTTCTTTTTGGGTCCATGGGCCTCAGACAGTTCATCAAACGACCCCCAAACTCTGAATTCATGTCACAGTACTCTCTGAAGACAGAGAATCATGGTGGTGCAAGCATCGTGATGTGGGCATGTTTCTCTTATTATGGTGCTGGGCCTATTTACTGCATACCAGAGATCATTGACCAGTTTAAAATAGCAGACACGCTGCATTCACTTTGGAAAGCACCAGGGGGGTAACAGGTCCTCTTAACCAGCCGGATGATTGTTGGTGTCAGCAGGCTAATGAAAATATTTAAGTCATTAAAATGCTTTTTTAGAATGAATACAACGATTTTTTTAAAAAAAAAGGTTATTTATAAACACTACATGACCTAAATAACATTGGTGGTGGTTTA
>JARQOC010000003.1:196634001-196688561 GCA_033576535.1 Allobates femoralis | reverse complement strand
TCATATGTGTGATGAGGATCGAGGATGGCTCAAGGGCCAGGCGGTCAGATGTGCGGTGTGAGAGACCGAGTACGGCTCAAGGGCCAGGCGGTCACAGCCGACTTTGGGACTGACTGAGTGAGTCATGATATGGTCCCGTTGATCCAGATGTTAGTGTCCTAGATCCTGGTGGATCCATGGAGGTCTTGTGTGTACTGAGTGACAGGGTTCCTGGTACTATTGTGGGCCCTGAGTAGGTAGCATATTGGTTTATGTAAAATGCCATTAATGCGGTGTCCTGCGTGAGTCATAATGGTTCATGAAAAAGTGCCATGTGTGATGACTCGTGTGCAATAGGATGGGGAATGATCCCTGTCAGGGTGATAGACGGTGATAGCCGTCTTTAGAACCAGACTGAGGTCTGCAAGGGTCGGTGGGTGACGCCTTGATGTTCTGGGGAAAACGTATGCTTGTGTGCAATAGGATGGGGAATGATCCCTGTCAGGGTGATAGACGGTGATAGCCGTCTTTAGAACCAGACTGAGGTCTGCAAGGGTCAGTGGGTGACGCCTTGATGTTCTGGGGAAAACGTATGGGAATGTCCTGTAATGTAATGTCATATGGGAATGTCATATAATGCAATGTAAGGATATGCATATTATATGTGAAAATGGAAATACAGTGTTATGGTTTATGTGTTGAAAGCGGTTTATGACAGAAATTAATAAATCCTCTGGTTATGTTACGTTGAAATGTAGTCTCTGCTGTCGTTTTCCCCGTGCCAAGCGGGTTCCCCTAGGGCGCTACCTCACACATGGTTATCTCTAAAGAAACACGTGCAGCCATCATTGCACTGCACAAAAATGGCCTAACAGGGAAGAGTATCGCAGCTACAAATATTGCACCTCAGTCAACAATCTATCGCATCATCAAGAACTTCAAGGAGAGAGCTTCCATTGTTGTCAAAAATGCTCCAGGGCGCCCAAGAAAGACCAGCAAGCGCCAGGACCGTATCTTAAAACTGTTTCAGCTGCGGGATCGGACTACCAGCAGTGCCGAGCTTGCTCAGGAATGGCAGCAGGCTGGTGTAAGCGCTTCTGCACGCACTGTGAGGCGGAGACTCTTTGAGCAAGGCCTGGTTTCAAGGAGGGCAGCAAAGAAGCCACTTCTCTCCAGAAAAAACATCAGGGACCGACTGATATTCTGCGAAAGGTACAGGGAGTGGACTGCTGAGGACTGGGGTAAATTCATTTTCTCTGATGAATCCCCTTTTCGATTGTTTGGGACATCTGGAAAACAGCTTATTCGGAGAAGAAGAGGTGAGCGCTACCACCAGTCTTGTCTCATGCCAACTGTAAAGCATCCTGAAAACCATTCATGTGTGGGGTTGCTTCCCACCCAAGAGAATCCGCTCACTCACAGTCTTGCCTAAAAACACAGCCATGAATAAAGAATGGTACCAGAATGTCCTCCAAGAGCAACTTCTCCCAACCGTCCAAGAGCAGTTTGGCGCCCAACAATGCCTTTTCCAGCATGATGGAGCACCTTGCCATAAAGCAAAGGTGATAACTAAATGTCTCAGGGAACAAAACAGATTTTGGGTCCATGGTCTGGAAACTCCCCAGATCTTAATCCCATTGAGAACTTGTGGTCAATCATCAAGAGACGGGTGGACAAACAAATCCAACAAATTCTGCCAAAATGCAAGCATTGATTATGCAAGAATGGACTGCTATCAGTCAGGATTTGGTCCAGAAGTTGATTGAGAGCATGCCAGGGAGAATTGCAGAGGTCCTGAAGAAGAAGGGTCAACACTGCAAATATTGACTTGCTGCATTAACTCATTCTAACTGTCAATATAACCTTTTGGTACTCATAATATGATGGCAATTATATTTCTGTATGTGATATAAACATCAGACAAACACAAATAAAAACCAGAGGGCAGCAGATCATGTGAAAATATAATTTTGGTGTCATTCTCAAAACTTTTGGCCATGATGGTACATAATCCTTTCTGACGTTTAAATAAGTCAGAAAGGAAAAAGCCCTGTAGCACCCCCCAGTGTTGGAAAATCTCCAGGGTTTCAGTTACCGGGGGTAGCTGAGACCCTGCAGATTATAAATCAGGCCGGTTTTTACCAATACCAACCATGTGATCACGGTTATACACAGTTTATACATGTATGACTGTGATCACATAAATATACACAGACTCGCTGGTAAAAAAGATGATTTCTCTGTCAAGCCACAGGATCACACCAGTGGCATGACAGAGAAATGTCTGCCCTGGTCTCCAGTACCCGCACTCCACTCATCCAAAAATGGCGGCGCAGTGCACAAGAAGCTGCCGCCGGCAGCCTTCTCCTGCGGATTTCTCTCCGATGTGACATATCACACGTCACATCGGAGAGGAACATTGTGCACTGCCCTGACTCCCCCCCGGTCATCCCCCGATCTCCCTACCTCATCCCCCGTGGACCTGGTGAGGCTCCTTCCGGTCCCTGCACCTCATCTCCACTGCATGTTGGGCACATGCACAGACAGAGCAGCGACTGCTCTGTTTGCTAACAGAATGACAGATCGTGACCTCAGTGAGGTCATGCAAGGTCAGGATCCTTTGTTCACACAGGGGTCAATTAAGATCCCATGATGGGATCACAATTGACCATTTGTAAACCAAGGATCCTGACCTGCCATGACCTCACTGAGATCATAAGCTCTCAGTCTATGCACAGACTGCTCTGTCTGCGCATAGAATGAATGGGATCACAATTGACGCTTTGTGAACCAAGGATCGTGACCTGCCATCACCCTACTTTATAGCATATGGGGGACGCCCCCATATGCTGTAAAAGACTGGAAATCATCGAGGGACCTCCCACTGCACTACATCGGACATTCTCACTGGACTACGTTGGATGTCAAAGAATAGTAAAGATGGGGTCTAAGTAGTGTTTGTGTTTTTCTTCTAATAAAAATATTTTTCTCTGTCTTGTGTCTTCTTTAAAATTTATTAGGGATTCCTAATGGCCCAGTCTAATACTGGCCAGACATTAAGAATCTTGGGCTTAGTGTCAGCTGCCAAAAAGCTGGCATGAACCTCTTATTACCCAGCTACACGGCAGCTGGAAAAGCTGGATACAGCGCTATAATTTGGTGCTTCCATGAATGCGCCGTATTCTGGTACGGATGCGGACTGCAATTCACAGCGGGGGGGGGGGGGGGGGGCAGAAAGCTTGGTCCTTCCCATGCTGAGGACTCCAGCCCCCAGCTGCCTAGTTGTACCTGGCTGGAAACTGGAACAATTTAAAAATGAAAAAGTACTTTTTTTCATAAATATTTTCTTTTTTCATTTTTATGGATTACTTTGTGAAGCGCCAGGGGTTCAAAGTGCTCACTATGCATCTAGATAAGTTCTTTGGGGGGGGTCTAGGAAAATTTCTTTGGGGGGTCTAGTTTCCAAAATGAGGTCACTTGTGGGGGAGCTCCAATGCTTAGGCACACAGGGGCTCTCCATACGCGACATGGTGTCCGCTAACAATTAGAGCTAAGTTTCCATTCAAATTGCTAGCGGACATTTCACGTATGGAAAGTCCTTGTATGCCCAAACATTGGCGCTCCCCCACAAGTAACACCATTTTGGAAACTAGACCCCCCCCCCCCGAGGTCAGAGAGGGGAAAAGATGAATTATCTAGGGAAGAGGTTGAGCAGAGTCGGGTAAAGACCAGGTCAAGAATGTTACCATCCTTGTGTGTCTCAGAGGTTCAGAGCTGTGAGAGGCCAAGTAACGTGGTTAGAGATAGGAGATGGGATGCAGATGGGGAGGTGGAGCTGTTTACGGGATGTTAAAGTCTCCCAGAATGAGGGCTGGTAATTCTGAAGACAAGAAGTGTATCAACCACGCGGAGAAGTGGTCGAGGAATGGGTGAGTGACCCTGGGTGGCGGTATACCACCACTATTCTGAGGGGAAGGGGATGGAATAGCCTAATGGTGTGAACTTCAAAAGAGGGGAATAAGAGTGTTGGGGCTGGAGGGATGACCTGGAAAGCACATTGTTGGGACAGGAGTAAGCCAACTCCACCACCATGTTTGTTCCCAGGTCTCGGGGAATGAGAGAAATGTAAGCCGCCATCAGAAATAGCAGCAGGGGAAGCAGTGTCTGAATCCTGGATCCAGGTTTCAGTGACGGCCAGGAGATTGAGAGAGTTAGTGAGAAAGTATAGTGAGAAAGTAGTTATGAAAGAAGGGAAGTTTGTTGCATACAGACCGTAGATTCCAGAGAGCGCAATTAAAAGAGGGAGATAAAGGTGTGCAGGTAATGCTAATAAGGTTAGCTTGGTTTCTGTGTGAGGTGGGACAGGGGTTGAAATTAGCAGAGGGCGGACCAGGGTTGGGAGAGATATCACCTGACAGGAGCAGCAGTAAAAAGAGAAAGAGCAAATAGTTTTTGGATTTAGGACATGATTTATTCTGACAAACTTTGGAATATGATGGGCTGAGAGTCTTCAGTAGACTGAAGATGGCATGGGAGCTGTACATAGAGTAGGGCAGGAGAGAGGGGCTGATGTGAATGAGTGGTGATGGAGGGGGATAGGGTGATACAAGTTGGTGATGTGGTCTATTTCATATTTTGCCACTCTAAACAGACACTTTGTTGCAGACCTGGAGCAGAGTAAAACTGGCCACAGATATGCGCCCAAAAAGTAAATGCAGGTGAGGAGCAGGGGGGGGAGGGAATTGAACTTCATTAGCCCATCACCGATCAGGCCATAGACACATGGTGATTCACAGCCAGCTAACATAAAGGATCATAAAACATTAGGGGGCAGTGAAATGGAAAGGTATATTCATAATGGAATATATTTCAGAAAGGAAACTGCACCACATGACAGCAGAGATGAGTGGAGGACTGTGCAGTTACACGTACAGACAGACATTGAAGTAAAGGACATGATGAGAAAAAAAAATGGACTTCCCCTATTCATGGGGTTTCTCAGTAACACAACTGAGGAGTGGGGAAGCCCCGCAGTCAGCCTTTGTGACCTAGTAAGAACCCCATGGCTTTATGTGTATGCATAACAGTATAGCAGCCTGTCAATATTAATATACAACATGTTAAATACAAAAGAAAAGATGTGCACAAAAGTGATATTACTTAATATGAAGTACTATGATGGAATAAATACAAGGACTTACAAGTATTAGGAATCCACATGACCATAATAACTAAATAATTATGGCAGTTTAACTTGTTATTCAGTGTGAAATCAACTAAATATATGATGGGCACAATTCGGTAATTGAGTAGAGATGAGCAGATCTCTTCACGCATCCCTGATGCATGTCAGTGCACTATGAATGTAGACAGGAGCTGCACAAATGTACTCATCTCTGAAGATACCGTTCCCAGCTTATGATTTGCTGTTCAGGTGAATAATTCCATGTGCCCCACATATGACATCACGCCAGAACAGCAAATCAAACACTGCACCAAGGAACCTGGAGGTCACTGCTCGTGTTCTTGGCCAGAGTGCATTGACCTGGACTGTAGACTGGAGTTACGCAAAGTGATATGCTCATCTACAAGTTATCATTTTGACCATGTAATTTTTATGCATATTTATCAACACCAAGCTGTATAAATTTGAATGTTTATTGGCTAAAACACATCAGGTGATGTGTATTTGTATGAGGGTGTGACCTAAGGATACAAACACACTTAAAGGGAACCTGACCCCTTAAAATCAGCTCCCAGACCATTTATACCTGTCTCTGCACCTAAAGTAATGCATTGTAGGCATCCCTTTGTGTAAAAAAGGGTATTTGTAAAGTATCTAATAGTGCTTTTATTACCTTGCTTTCTGCGGCTTCTCAGTGCTTGAGAAGTTGCACAGGGCGTTCACTGTGGCTTCTCAGCTCCGGCTCCAGATCAATTATTCACCCCCAGATGGGCGTGCTAATGTATTGTGAGCTCCCTTGCCCCTCCATGGGCGGTATAGGCTGTATGACGCAAATCGCGTCATATCCATATTATAGGACTTCATGCTGCGCATTGCATATGCGCAAGTTGGCTCTGCGGCAGCTAATCCCAGACGAAGTCCTATGATATGGATATGACGCGATTTGCGTTATACAGGCTATACCGCCCATGGAGGGGGGTGAGGGAGCTCACAATACATCGGCACGCCCATCTGGGGGTGAGTAATTGATCTGGAGCCGGAGCTGAGAAGCCACAGGGAACGCCCTGTGGAACTTCTCAAGCACTGAGAAACCGCAGAAAGCAAGGTAATAAAAGCACTTTTAGATACTTTACAAATACCCTTTTTTTTTTTACACAAAGGGATGCCTACAATGCATTCCTGGAGGTGCAGGGACAGGTATAAATGGTCTGGGGATGATTTTTAGGGTCAGGTTCCCTTTAAAAATACATTATTATGCAGATTGATTTCCTCAACCAAATCCCACCCTCCCCCCCCCCCCCAAAAAAAAAAAATTTAACTAACTTTGGAAAGTAGAGGGAGACTGAACAAGGTACAGTGTTGGCCAAAAGTATTGACACCCCTGCAATTCTGTCAGATAATACTCAGTTTCTTCCTGAAAATGATTGCAATCACAAATTCTTTGGTATATTATCTTCATTTAATTTGTCTTCAATGAAAAAACACAAGAGAATGAAGCAAAAAGCAAAACATTGATCATTTCACACAAAATTCCAAAAATGGGCCAGACAAAAGTATTGGCACCTTCAGCCTAATACTTGGTTGTACAACGTTAGCCAAAATAACTGCGATCAACCGCTTCCAGTAACCATCAATGAGTTTCTTACAATGCTCTGCTGGAATTTTAGACCATTCTCCTTTGGCAAACTGCTCCAGGTCCCTGATATTTGAAGGGTGCCTTCTCCAAACTGCCATTTTTAGATCTCTCCACAGGTGTTCTATGGGATTCAGGTCTGGACTCATTGCTGGCCACCTTAGAAGTCTCCAGTGCTTTCTCTCAAACCATTTTCTAGTGCTTTTTGAAGTGTGTTTTGGATCATTGTCCTGCTGGAAGACCCATGACCTCTGAGGGAGACCCAGCTTTCTCACACTGGGCCCTACATTATGCTGCAAAATTTGTTGGTAGTCTTCAGACTTCATAATGCCATGCACAAGTAGTCCAGTGCCAGAGGCAGCAAAGCAACCCCAAAACATCAGGGAACCTCCGCCATGTTTGACTGTAGGGACCGTGTTCTTTTCTTTGAATGTCTCTTTTTTTTCTCCTGTAAACTCTATGTTGATGCCTTTGCCCAAAAAGAGAGAACATTCTTCCAAAACGTTTTAGGCTTTCTCAGGTAAGTTTTGGCAAACTCCAGCCTGGCTTTTTTATGTCTCGGGGTAAGAAGTGGGGTCTTCCTGGGTCTCCTACCATACAGTCCCTTTTCATTCAGACGCGGACGGATAGTACGGGTTGACACTGTCATACCCTCGGACTGCAGGGCAGCTTGAACTTGTTTGGATGTTAGGCGAGGTTCTTTATACATCATCCACATATTCTTGCGTTAAAATCTCTTGTCAATTTTTCTTTTCCGTCCACATATAGGGAGATTAGCCACAGTGCCATGGGCTTTAAACTTCTTGATGACACTGCGCACGGTAGACACAGGAACATTCAGGTCTTTGGAGATAGACTTGTAGCCTTGAGATTGCGCATGCTTCCTCACAATTTGGTTTCTCAAATCCTCAGACAGTTCTTTGGTCTTCTTTCTTTTCTCCATGCTCAATGTGGTACACACAAGGACACAGGACAGAGCATCACATGATTTTTCTAACAGTGCCAATACTTTTGTCCACCCCTTTTTTTATGTTTGGTGTGGGACCATGGCGTACCCAGCGTGGGGTAGGGAGGGCAGCTGCCTCCCCCAAGAGGCTGTCCCCCTCATGAGGAAGGGGTAAGCGCGGCACTGTGCGCACCCCACCTACTGTAGTACTACTGTACTGTGTGCCTGTGACATGGCAGCCGCAGCGTGTGTGACATGGGGCGGCGAGCCGGCAGCTGCAGCAGCCCGCAGCAGGCAGGGCAGGGCGCAGGGATCAGGGAGGGTGAATAATCATCTCGCTGGCCGCTGGGCGCCCTCAGGCTTCAGCCTCAGACAGTGTCTGCCGACTGCAGATCAGCTCGGCAGGCACTGGCAGGCCTGCAGGGGGACTCCGAAGTGATGTAATTAGTGACATCACCCCTGAGTGCTGAGGCTGAGTCCCAGGCTGCGGCTGCGGTGCAAGCTGCTGGCCTGTGAGGTGAGGACTGAGGAGGAAGGCTGGAGCCAGGAGCTCTAGGCGAGCAAGCTACAAGTGAAGACAAGACAGAGTGAGTGAAGTCAGAGGACAGGACAGTGATGTGGGGGGGTGGGGGTTAGGGTGATGGGAGCCCAGAGGGTTGTATATGGGAGCCTTATGTGGGGGCTGCGTGCTGTATATGAGATGGCATGTACTCCCATCTCATATACAGCCCTGCCCCCCATAGGCTCCCATATCATATACAGCATCCCTATAGGGCTCCTATATCATTCATATATATGACCCCTAAAAGGCTCCCATTATTGGAGCCCTATGGGGGGGCTGTATATGACATGGGAGCCCTATGGGGCTATATGTGATATGGGAGCCCTATGGGGCATTAGGGGGCTGTATATGATATGGGACTCCCATATCATATACAGCCCCACAGGGCTCCCATATCATATGCAGCCTATGATATAGGAGCCCTATGGGGGGCTGTTGTAATATGATAAGAGGACTGTATGGGGTATGGGAGGCTGTATATGAGATGGGACTCCAATATCATATACAGCCCCCCCATAAGGCTGTCATATCATATACAGCCCACCGCATAGGGCTCCCATATCATATACAACCCCTCATAGGGCTCTCAGGTATGGGAGCCTTATGGAGGGGCTGTATATGATACAGGAGCCCTATGAGGGGGCTGAATATGATTTGGGTGCACTATGGTGGTGTTATATATGATATGGGTATAAGGGGCTATAGATAAGGGGGGGGCTGTATATGAAATGGGAACTCATAATTGGGGGGGGCTGTATATGAGAGATGGAACTTCCATCTCATATACAGCCCCCCATAGGGCTCCCATGTCATATACAGACCCCGGCCCCCATAGGGCTCCCCAGTGGTGTAACAAGTCTGATGGGCACAGTGCCCAATTTAGGCCCCCCACCTTCTGCGTGCACGTTGGTCAGATGTATGGGCCCCGTGTAACATTCTAAATCCTATAAAGACTCACAAATTGACCCCTCTCACCCTTCATTATGTATTAATGTCCCTTATCTTGCTGTATATGGTCCTCCTCCTGGAATATGGCCTTTATCGTGGTTATATGTCCCCCATCATGGGTTTATATGGTCCTCCTCCTCTGCCACCATAGTCCTCCAATTATTATACTGCATCCCCACATTCCTCCATACATTACAATGTATTCCCATAGTCCTCTATCTATTATAATGCATCCCATAGTCCCCCATCCATAGTCATCCAATTATCATAATGCAACCCCACTATCCTCTATATAGTATAATGTAGCCTCATATGCCTCCATACATTATAATTCACCTCCATACAGTATAATGCACTCCCATAATTCTCCATATAGTATAATTCACCCATAGTCCTCTATACAGTATAATGTGCCATCAATAGTCCTCCATATAGTATAATGCACCCCATAGTTCTCCATATAGCCCTCCATACAGTATAATGCACCCTCACAGTCCTGTGTTTATCATAGTACAGCCTTCCATATAGCACAGTACAGCTTCATAATTCTCCATACATTATAATGCAGCCACGGTGAGCCACCCCCTTTTCCCCCCATACTCCTCTGGCCAGCGTGTACTCCTTTAAAAAAAAATCTGTACTTACCTCTCCTGGTTCCACCGTAGCTTCCCAAAACTGAAGATATAGGAGGAGGCGGTGACGCCGAGCGTTGCACAGTATAAGCATAAAAGCAGGAAGTGCCGCCTAGTCCACACTAGGAGTAGGTGGTGCTTCCTGCTTTTTATTTGTTCTACTGTGCAACACACGGCATCGGTAAGAGGGAGCGCAGGTGGGCGTCAGTGGATAACAGGAGTGAAACACACAGGACTCTTAGCGGCCCGTGTGCTGCTGCGCAGTGATGGTACGAGAAGCGGCCCGCAACCTGAACGACCATGGCTTGCCCCCCCACCTAGTTTTGATCCTGGGTACACCCATGTGTGGAACTATATCCAATTTGGCTTTAGGACAATTCTTTTGTGTTTTTTTCATTGAAGACAAATTAAATGAAGATAATAATACCAAAGAATTTGTGATTGCAATCATTTTCAGGAAGAAGCTGAGTATTATCTGACAGAATTGCAGGGGTGCCAATACTTTTGGCCAACATTGTACATAAGTTAAAACGTCAAGACTGGGCTAAGTAATATGTAGACTAATTTTTTTTCAAAGGTTTTAAGGACTGATTACAAGAGATAGACTCTTGGCTGACAAGATGGATGGACCATGGCTGGATCGGTAACTGGCACAGAGCTCCACTTCAATCAGATGCCAGTAAGGCGGAGGTGGGGAATATTAAGGCAGTATTATTAATGGGGAGCAAGTTGGATCTTTTTTGTTTGAAAATCAACTCAAAGGCAACTCCAAACCCACTCTCAGTTTTAAGAAGACACTTTCTTCAAGCAGTAGCACAAAAAAAAAAATCTGCATTTTTCAAGAAATCATATTATGTACTTCAGTGTATGCTCCGCTCCATTGCAGACATAGAAGTCTCCACTGCTTGCTGCCAGTAATGACCTTAAAGATGAAAGAATTATTACATGGCCCCTTTCCTCTCATGACCTAAACCCTATTGGGAACTTATGGGTCCTACTTAAACTAAGAATTCCGGTGAAGGGAAACAGTCACCTCTCTGAACAGTGTCATCTGAACAGGAGCATCCATGTGATGACATTTTATTTTCAGATTTTATTGCAGCATAATTAAATCCATGATGGTCAAGTTGACCACACAATGCGTTTATGACGCCAAATGCCCTTTTTCTCAGTGAATAAGGGCGTTTAACATCAGAAACGTGTTTAGTGGTTAACGCAAGCATCATGGATTTTATTAAGCTGCGAGAAAATGTGAAGATTTTATCCCTTGGATGTGCCTGCTCTTTCTACATTTGTTATTCATTAACATTGTGTGTGACATTACTCTCTGGTTTAAGGGCTAAAAAAATTTAAAGTTTGAAAATTGCAACATTTTCTAATTTTTTTGCAAAATTTCACAAATAAACGCAAAAAATATCATCACTAACATGAAGTACAATATGTCACAAAAAAACAATCTCAACATCACTGGGTCAGTTGAAGTGTTCCAGAGTTATAACCTAATAAAGTGACACTGGTTCGGATTTCTAAAATTTGGCCTGGACATTAGGATCTTGGTTTGCACCAACATAGCAAGTAGATAAAAAAAACACACTTTGGGATAAGAGATCCAATTTCTGAAATGCTTAATTCTCTGTGTTAACCTTACAGCATGCATTCTTCAGATTATATAGCAAAAACCTGCTGACAGATTCCCTTTAAGTATCTTCTGTAACATTATAGTTCTGTATAAAGTACACAAACTCAATAAGGTCACAGAAGAAACAAAATGACTGGGCAAAAAGAAAACCCTTCAATTGGCCAGATATCCAAGCAGTGAATTATTCAGTCTTAACGGAGAACAATCCAAGTCTGACAAAAGTTTCCTATGGGGATACAGTAACATATAAGGGGGATATGCATTGTAGGAGACTGCCTTACGTTACATGAGCTTCAGCCTGAAACAGAGAGAAAGATTCTCCAGATAAGTGTCAATAGCTGAATACTCTCAACTCTCTTGTGACAAATCTCTATCTCCCAATGCAATCTACTCCCTACTGTGAAGATAGAAAAAGAACTAAAATTGGTTTAAGCAACAAAAAGGTTTTGTTTGGAAAAATGATTCTCAGTTTCCAAAAGAAGAAGAAAAAAAACTAAACAGGAGTGGCGGCAATGCTCCAGGTGCACATTGTACAGCATATTAACGACAAAGTCAACACAAAATGATAAAATGGCTAAGTGCTCTCCCAGACGTTCTCGGAGCTAGATTAGAACAACGTTAGACTAAAGGGAATTACCTCCCTCCTTAAAGCACCACTACAGCGTTTTGTTTTTCTAACGCTGTAGTGGCAATTTAAATATAAGTCCTCTGCTGCCCCATCACATACTTACCTTCTGGTGGCTTCACTTTTTATCGACATCGCTCCCATCTCACAGTGCCATATTATGCCTATAATTTCTTACTGGCCAAAAGTCAGAAGTTATGTCACTAGCTCCCAATGCATCTCTAGGACACCAGAATGAGGTTCTCATAGAGTTGTATTGAGTTGTGACCCATGAAACACTGAAGCTGCCAGAGCCTGAAGAAGCAACAGTGATAGAGGGTGAAGCCACCGGAAGGCGAGTATCAGACAAGGAGCAGGGGATTTACATTTAAAGCACCACTCCAGCACATAAATAAAATAAAAATAACCTGATTTAAAACTCTCCAGTGTTATGTGACATTTTTTTTTAAATTTAGAGACTATCAATATGATATAAAAAATAATATAAATCTTGCAATGTTCACTTAGATCTATTATTAAACCTCTACTCTCTGTTCTTCACATGAACATTGTAGAGGAGAAAAAAGAGAGAGACAAGCCCACATAGAGTATAGGGTAGAGGAAGTTAGTGGGAGGTGAGCGGATGCTCACCTTACCAGGATGTGCCTGTCACTAACCCATTATATACCCATAGAGAATACATCTTCTGCAGTCACGCCTGTGGTTAAAAGAAAGTTTTCATATGTAAATATATTAAGGAGCAAAATTTATCGGGGGCAGTCCGGTTCGATGGGTGTCGCAGGTCTCAGTCCAATGCCTCTTCTCTTCCTATGAATGTCGTCCTCTTCTCTGCTTCGTGCAGGTGTCACGTCATACGTCACCTGCACACAGTCTCCTCCAGTGCACTCCTTCACATGTGTACTTCACTCTGCTGAAGGAAGAGCAAAGTGCTGTAATGCGTAGGCATGGGAAAAGGTCAAAGACTGTCCGTGTAGTGCACAAGCGTGGTTTAACCTTTCCCTGCACTTGCACATTAAAGTACTTTGCTCTGCCTTCAGCAAAGCATAGTGAAGTACGTGTGCGCAGGAGCGCAATGGAGGAGACGGTGTGCAGGTGACATAGGACACACCACGCGCACGAAGCAGAGAAGAGGATGGCATACAAAGGAAGAAAGAAGGCGTCGGACCGAGAACTACAACACCCATTGAACAGGACCGCCCCCCAGGTGAGTATAATACAAGATGGGTTTTTTACATTATACAGATGGGCATGGGGACTTATATACAGCATTCCAGAATGTTGCTGTAATCCCCAAATCTTTCATTTTCACAAATTTTTTCAGTATCTCCTGAGTTCAACAATACCCCATCTGTGGTCGAAAACTAGGAGTGCATTGAGTACAGAATTAGTTGGAATGGGTTTACAATAATCTATAGAAGAATAGTCTAAAAGTACCGTTACATGATAAGATATCGTGAACGATATCGTTTATACATCACGGGTTTGGAGTCATTAAAGCGACATCGTTAGTACGTCATTGCGTGTGACACCGAGATACGACTGCGATAAATCTGAGAACGTGTTCTCAAATCTGACGATCTGCGATCAGCCAACTTGCTGCATTGTTGTGTGTGACATCAAGATAACGATGACGTTTGTGATTTCTAGGACTGTGAAACCAATCCCGTAGGCGTGCCTTGGCGTTGTTTTTTCCGCGCCCCGTTGGTGGCCTGTACTGCGTTCCAATTGGCTGGCGTTGGATCATGGCAAAGCCGCCATACTTGATCTTCCGTGCATTGATCAGTAGAGTCATTCACATTTTTATTCTTTATTCTTTATCAGTAAAGACTTTTAAACAAGGAGACTCATTGAAGTCACGATCCTTTCCTCTAGGCGTTTAGGTACCCACGTGTGGTCGCAAATATAAATGTGTACTATTGAAAGATTTAGGTATCTCAATAAATATATATCTCTATATCAAAATGAGAAAGATAGGCACCGGGCACCAACAGGTATATCTATGGAGGTATACAGCTACCTTGGTGTCCTCCAGCTGGCAGGTGTTGCATGCTTCAGTGAGAAAATGATAATCCATCCACAAGTAGAAAAAGAAAAGCGGCACTCACCCTTTTAGATGCCAAGAAAATCCTTATTTCATCTCGCCTTGTGTTAGCGTAGAAAGTCCGCCTGGACCCCACCCACTCCTCTTACTTCCCCATGATTCCTAGTTGTGTGTCTCAAACTAGAGCCCACATTGCGGTTGGAGTCCGTTCACGTGTTGCTGTTGTGGACAGGCGTGAGTAACTACCACGCAAGATCGTTCGCTGGGTGTCCTGTTCGGGGTGATTCATGGATCGTTGGTGCGTTGTTCACGATATTTAGCCGTTTGACATCTCACCAATGATGTTTAAAGGATGTTCTAACGACCCGCGCGACCCCGAGATCATTAGTGAGATCATTACGACATTGAAGCGTGTGATCTATGTCTGACTCGTAGATCTTAACACCTCATTTACATATTAAAAAAAATTGGAATTTCTTGGTTAAAAACTCAGATCATAGATATGAAGGTATCATTTTACTCAGTTTTCTGTGACCTACATGCTAGGCTTAGGAGGGTTAATCCCATTGACAGATTCGCTTTAACGCTTCTGTGGACATGGCAGGAGGAGGTTTCTCCACTTATGCCTTCTCTTGTGCTGACGACCTAGCGCTCAATAAGTGTTATGTACTGGATATAGTTTACATACAGTCTTCAGTCAGAGACTGTGGCCGTCATTCATTCAGTCTCTTTTCATCTCCTCCTATTTTTGAAGTTGCAGCCTCTTTTGCTCCTATGAAGCACCGGCCGGAACTTTCATACTCTGGTCCAGGGCATTGTTGGTACGGGACGGCATCACGTGGTACGGCCAGCTTAACATGCACACTGTACACGTGACGGTGCCTGGCCGTACCAAAATGATCAGTCCCACATGCACCAGACGGGATATGACATTCCGGTCGGTGCGTCATTGGAGCAGAAGAGGTGGCAACTTCAAAAATAGAAGGAGATCAAGAGATGGAATGATGACGCCCTGCGGGGCATGCGGAGACCAAGCAAGGAGGAGGAATGGAGCCCGGAGCCCAGTCTCCGACTGGATAAAGTATGTAACTATATAGTTATTTTTCTCCCTTTTTATAGGGCACTTTTAGAGCAGACAGAGATGGTTAGGGAACAACTAGGAAAGTGCAGGGACAGGTAGCGATAGGTTAGAGGGGTAAAGCGACCTGACAGGCTCCCTTTAAAGAGACGTGTTCACTTGCATTCTAGGAGACAACGCGTTTCAAAACACGTTCTTTTACAAGCCTCGTATGTGAAAACAAAGGGTTCCCTCTTAAATACCGGTACTTCCTGACCTTGAGCTTTGTAAAACGGAGCATCAATAGAGGAAGGCACATTATTTTTTTAAAGGTGTGTCAGTGTGAATATATATTATATATATATCTTGAGAAAAATCTTGCAGCACACAGCTACTACCAATGATGCATAAGTGCTAACAAGCCATATATTTTGAGGAAAAAGTTAAAAACTTACGTTTTTCAAAAAACTCAATAATCCTATCTTTAATTCTGGAGTTTTAGTACATACATTGGCCAATGTCTGCTTGCTCATCACTACGACAAAGTGACTCCAGGCATGATGAGCCCTATCTGAATCCTGCCTCCTTGTCCACCCCCACTCTTCAGTGGGCAGGCACCATCTATACCCTTGTTAGCACTTATGCATCATTGGTAGTAGCTGTGTGCTGCAAGGATTTCTCAAGTTGTTTGATTCTGCATCCTTGCTGCACCAGTTCACACTGGTCTGCTGAGTGCTGTGCAGCTTTTCTGATTATTTGTTATATGGAGTTGCAGGCCCTTTGCTGCAATGTGCACCCTCATTAAACCTACAGGTGATCGAGGTATAGATGGTGCCTGCCCACTGAAGAGTGGGGTGGACAGGAGGGCAGGGATGTCAGATAGGCTCATCATGCCTGGAGTCACTTTGTCGTAGTTGATGAGCAAGCAGACATTGCCAATGTATGTACTAAGAATCCAGAATTGAAGATAAGATTATTGAGTTTTTGAAAAAACGTAAGTTTAACTTTTTCCTCAAACATATATGGTTGTTAGCACTTATGCATCATTGTAGTAGCTGTGTGCTGCAAGGATTTTCTCAAGTTGTTTGATTCTGCATCCTTGCTTGCACCAGTTCACATGTCTCTGAGTGCTGTGCAGCTTTTCTGATTATATATATATATATCTATGTGTGTGTGTAAACATACAAAAATCCAAATATTTAGAAACATGCAACATTTATAAATTTATGCAACCATATTGTTTGATTTGTTTTTTTCACCTGAAAAGATTGCAATTTATTTTTCAACTACATTGCCCAAATTATGGGTGATGTGAAAACTAGACAACGGTCTGAGATCCACAATCCAAATGCTGCCTGAAAAATAAATTCATCTGCATAAAAAAGCCTCATTCAGCCATTATAGTGGAAAAAAAATTATGGCTGCTAAAATGAGGAGAGGCAAAAAAAAAATATATATATTGTCTGGATATATATGATTTTACAGACCTAGTTATCAAAGGTGTTAAAAGAGCTTTCTGAACATTTTATGTATTAGCCTTTGTGCCCACTGTGCTCATTGTGTGTGCCTGTTTGTGCTGTGTTTGTCAGCTGTACAAACGCAGCTGTATATAAACAAAGGCAGCACAAACCTATTGCATTTGTGCACACACAACACAGCACAAATAAGGGGACACACACACGCATTTTCTCGCCCTCCCTGGGGATCCCGGTGACTCTTTCCCTGTGCAGTGGCTGCAGCTGTGTTTATCAATCTTCCAGATCCTGCGCACCATGTGACAGGCTAAGTCACATGCTGCAAAGGTCCTGGAATATCGCTAAAAACAGCTGCAGCCACTGCATGGAGGAAGAATCAATGAGGATAATCGGGGATCAATGGGGCTCGCTGGGTAGAGGGAGTATGGGAGCGTTTTTGTTTTGGAAATCACAGGAGAAATGCTACACAAATGTGTGGCGCCCCTGCGGATCCAGTCACCACAGAGGTACTGCAACCCTGTTAGGTTGTAGTATCCCACTCTCTAGTAAGAGGAGCACAGACCGATGCTGGGACACCCAGACCACACACTAGGAACCATTGTGGTGGGGATGGGTGGACAGGAAGTAGTTAGAGGGAGCACATGGGAGGAGTGAAGTTAAGAAGAACACACGTAGATGATGTGGGACACGTGACAGAGAAAGATCTATTTATACTCTGGTATAAATAGAGTGGGAAAGACCTAGATAGGAGGAGAGACAGTTGAACAGCAGAGAGGAGAGTTGCTGCAGAGAGAGAAAAGGAGAGTGAAGCACCTAGTGTCAAGTTGGAGGGAAGCTAGAGAAAGAAAACCTTTCACAGAAGGAAGGGAACTTGAGAGAAGTGTCCACAGGCCAAACTGAGGAGTAGAGAAGGAGAACTAGGTGGCTCCAGGAGGAAGAGATGGTCCCAGAGACACAGGCAGTGACCATTCCACCCGTGGGACTCGTATCCATTGTCAAGTGCAAGCAGTGGAGGGACTAGGCTGAAGAAAGGGGCACTGGGACCTTAAGGCTAGTGGACAATACAGACAAGGCTCAACAACCCTGAGACTGTGTGGTACTTCCATGGTGACACGGTCGACAACCACGCAGATCTGCTGAAAAGGTGGCACCATAGGGCTAAGGGGAGACACTGCAGGTTAACCCCTAAGAAAAGCCTACAGCTACGACTCAGAGCTCTGTGTTGTGAGGCGCAATGCAGGAGGGCAAAGCAAGCGCAGTGTGAGACGGCAGAGAAACGACAGAGAAGGGATGCCGGTTAGGTGTCATCCTCCGATCAGGGAGTAGCTGGATCCTGGCCTTCGAGAACCCAGTACTCAGTCAGCTGAGACTGAGTAAAAGACCTAAAGACTGCAACCCGCTGTGTCTGGGAACTTTCTTGACGTGTTGTGAGCACCAGAAAAATAACTAACAACTCACTCAGGTACCTTCTACTACCCTGAGGGTACCTTTACACGCCGCTACTGGCGGGTGGATACAACCAGCTACTTGCGACAAATGTAGCTTGCATCGGCAATATACCCCGTAGTAGCGGCGTGTGAAGACGGTAGTAGGCACCCGGCAGTAGATGCATCTGTTTCCGAGCACTGCCCTGAAACAGGTGGCTACACAGCCGATTGTAGCGAGCTGTATCGGCGTGTAAAGAAGGAACAGAAGGGTTGTTTCTACACCATGCTATGTACCTGATATGTAGCTGGGGCGTGACACAGGCTCCAGGTTACCGTGCCCCATGAGCGATCATTGGAGGAAGCTCCTGCATTACGATTGGTAGTCGCTGCATAGGGAGGCATATTCAAGGAGCTGACCAGTCACACTACACAATTGCTCGAGCGGCATGTATTAAACAGCCTCCTGCGATGGCTGGCCAATCATGGGTTTCTTGCTTTGTCCTATCAGCGTATGGACGTCTCGTAATCCACAATTGTGGCACGCCTATGTGCTGTCCCTGCTGCACCAGGTCCACCCATAGTAGCTTGTTGTAGCGGTGTGTAAATGAGGTAAGCTGAGCTACAGAAGGTGACTTGAGACACCCGGCGGTGTATCTAGAGATAGATGTAACCTACTGTAGCGCACCTAGTGGCGGCGTGTAAAGGTGGTGCGATTACCGTTTGTAACTGTTTGTGCGTGCTCGTGCACGTGAAGTAGCTGGTTTTATCCACCCGCCAGTAGCGGCGTGTAAAGGTACCCTGAGGGTCATCCCTACCCATAGAGGCCTTAACACTGCTGCCTCCCTACCATCAGCCCCTAGGAGAACTGTTGTGCAGCGGCGGCCTACTATAGCTGCAACCTGCGGGTGGCGTCACGTAAAATTAACAAGTATCCCCAAGTCCGGTGATCCCTGTCCAAATGAACCCTCCACGCCACATGACCTTCCCTAAGAGAGAACCACCCACAACAAACTTTTAATGACACAGCCAGGATCACGGAGCCAGGTCTCAGTCCCTGTGATTCCCGTGATGAAGTCTCAAAGCCTGATTCAGGTATTCTAAGGGGGCCTGTCAAATGGACTGTAGAAATACCCATACGTTTGTGGTGCTTTTTTTAAGGGTTAGAATGGAGTCTATAGGGAAACCGCAGCCCAAAAACGGGCAAGTTAATTGCAGGGTCATTAAAAAAAAGAATCGTGAGCAAACGAGTGAAACTGCACCAGCTGTGTCCTTGAATCATTCCGGTGCCCTCCACCCTGAACTACAACTTCATTACCATCTACACATTGACTTTCACACCTGCTCCGGGGTACCACTCCACCTACAGGGAGTGACAACATCTGGCTGCATCATCAGCCCTGGAGGTCTGAACTGCAGTGTTGGCCATTCCAGGCTGAGCACCGTAGACGGCGTCACGATATTTATCCCCAAAACCTTAATCCCTAAACTTTTTTTTACTGACACTGCCAGGGTCACGGAGCTGGGTCTCGACTCCTGTGACTCCCCAGCAGAATTGTTGCCCGGTTCAGAGTACCCCACGGCCCTGGAGGGACGTGTCAACCTGGGTCATGGAAAATGAAACCAAAAGTGCAATTCTTTTTCCTTAAAAGATTCTAAAATGTTTTTCACCACTTAAATAATAATAAAAGTATATAGGTTTAGTATCTACAAACTCATACCGACATGAGGCATCATACTGAAACATCAGTTTTACCATATAATGAACATGGTGAATAAAAGCCCAAAAACCAAACATGTAATTGCTTTTTGCAATTTCACCACACTTGGAATTTTTTTTACTGTTTTCCTGTACACCATATGGTAAAATAAATGATATCATTTAAAAGTACAACTCGTTCCGCAAACAACAAGCCCTCATATGTCTGTATTAACGGAAAAATAAAAAAGTTATGGCTCTTGGAAGAAAGGAAGGGAAAAAACTAAAAATCACCCCGAGGTGAAGGGGACAATAAGGCAATGTTGACCTTACGGGAGAGCGACAAGTGGATGATTGCACTTTCACTAATCTCCCATCGCACATCTGTAGGCGACTGTTTCTTGTACTTTATGGTTTCCTAATTAATCATAAAGGAAAAGTAGCATGGCCCTACATATTGTATTAAATCTTTAATCATTGCCAATAATTAAAAAGACAAACAAAAACTAAAAGACCAAACATTCACTACCTTAGTCAAAACAAACACTAAGAACACATGGTCAACATTAGCAAGAATTCATAAATGGTAATAATCACATATCGCTATTATAACTGGCTTATGGCCAGAGGAACATTCAAGGTGTACAGATACATTACAGTGTATCAGTCAATAAATATTCCGTTTATTGTTTGCTTTGTTGTTGTATATCCATTAAAGAAATTGTGGTTTACAATTTTTAACTTCCTCTAATGCACCTTGATCCCTCACATAGCAAGTCCTGAAATTCCAATAACACCATTCATCCATCCATGCTTCTAGACGGCAGTGTTCAATGGGTATTCTAGATTTGTAATATTGCTGTAGGCCCCATTGGCCTTCTTATTGTTGGACATTGGCCATAAGGGTTAACGAACATTAACTTTTTTAACCAAATAGACCGTTTGTTAGATAAAAGCTTAAGAGCGAACTATCATTAGCCGACCAATCACAGACCGCCATCGTTTGAATAAAGTTAGTAGTGTTCCATTTTTTTGGCTGGAAATCAAACGATCTTTCATTCAATATTTGTGAACAATATTTTGTTGAAAGAATATTCTTAGAAAGATTGTTAGTCCATCGATCAGAGTCACTGAACATGTATGGCTAATTTAATAGCTAATACAGACTATACCGGTAATTTTTAAAGGGGTTGATGGGTTTGACTTACGGTATATTTTGAATAGAAAGCACTTGGTTTCCTAAGAAATACACATTAGAAATTCAGCTGCCATTCAGATAAGAACATAGTTACATGACAAATATGGGTTATGTATGGGCAGCATGGTGGATCGGTGGTTAGCACTGCAGTCTTGTAGCACCAGGGTTCTGAATTCAAATCCCACAAAGGACAACATCTGCAAGGAGTTTGTATGTTCTCGTGTTTGCATAGGTTTCCTCCAGGTTCTCCGGTTTCCTCCCACAGTTTAAAGGGAACCAACCACCCCAAATGACCCCCCCGGACTGTTAATATGTGTCCCTACACCCAGCACACACATTTGGGGCAATCGTTTTTGCTAAAAAAAACTGTTTAGTAGTAGCTAAGATATAGCAATATAAACTTTAATAAATCGTGACTTCTGGGCGTTACCTAGCTTTGTCCACGTGCAGTGTTCGTGCTTGTCAGCTTCCTCTCCCCCTCCCCTCTCACTGGCCACAAAGCAGGAAGACACAGAGGAAGATGGAGCCCGGAGCCCAGGAGCCGCGATCCGCCACCGGAGGGTGACAGCTGATATCCTGGTAATGTATGTGCGCAGCGCTGCATGCGGGGGGATTCCATCCTGTGAGGTGGCCCACCAGCAGTGGTGGTATATACAGGGCCCCAGCAGTGGTGGTATATACAGGGCCCCAGCAGTGGTGGTATATACAGGGCCCCAGCAGTGGTGGTATATACAGGGCCCCAGCAGTGGTGGTATATACAGGGCCCCAGCAGTGGTGGTATATACAGTGCCCCAGCAGGGCCCCCCTCATAGTTTGGCGCCCCGCCAAACTATGAGGGGGGCCCTGCTGGGGCCCTGTATATACCACCACTGCTGGGGCCTTGTATATACCACCACTGCTGGGGCCCTGTATATACCACCACTGCTGGGGCCCTGTATATACCACCACTGCTGGGGCCCTGTATATACCACCACTGCTGGGGCCCTGTATATACCACCACTGCTGGGGCCCTGTATATACTACCACTGCTGGGGCCCTGTATATACCACTGCTGGGGCCCTGTATACTACCACTGGGGAGGCTGCTGTATACTACCACTGGGGAGGCTGCTGTATACCACTGGGAGGGCCTGTATACCACACTGCTGGGGGCTGTATACCTGTGCTGGGGTCCACCCTCGGCTTATACACGAGTCCATAGGTTTTCCCAGGTTTTGGGGGCAAAAGTAGGGGGGTCGGCTTATACACGGGTCGGCTTATACACGAGTATATACGGTAAATGAATAAATATTATTATTTGTATGTAGAGGAGTGAAACTCTAATTTCACTAAAAGGTTGATTGTGGCAAATCAATATGTACGAAAGAGAGAGAGAGAGAACCCTGCTGACCATAAGAGCTTACACTCTATAGGAGAAAAAGACTTACTCAGTGACTCTACAAAATGTGCTCCACTGGTAACCTCTCATCTCAAAAGTCCAGGTACTGACGTCCCTTCCCCCCGGTACATTTTAAGGCTGGTTTCACATTTGCTGTTTTTTCAAATCATGCAAGATCAAGTATTTCAGGAAAAATCCTAATTCTTTCAGGATTTGTTTTCTTGACCATTGTTCACTTTAATTATATCAGGTACGCAACCTGAAGCAACAGGATTCTACCCGACATCATTAAAGTGAATGGGCAAGAAACTGGATCCTGAAAGCATCAGGATTTTTCCTGAAATACTTGAACTTGCCTGATTTGAAAAAAACAGCAAGTGTGAAACCAGTCTAATCCAGTATATGTCATATCTGCATAGCTGCATGGCATTATGGGGAAGCCTGAATGGCATTATGGGAAAGCCTGCCTATTATTTTTATAAGCCTGCATGACAAGCCAAAAATATACCTCAGATTCCTCAGCTGTGTGAGAAATGGTGGCAAGCACATTTTTATTTTTTTTGTGAACCGCAAAATGAATCACAAAATATTAATTCGCGTGAAATAGCAAATTTCTGTAAAATCGCCTGGAACTCTATCCTCTGCTTGGTTGCCATACACATTAGTATATCGCAACCAACCTGGTGTTATAGGGTGTTAAATAAATATAATTTAAAAAAAATGTGTGGGGATTCGCATGATTTTTAAGTCTAGCCCAATGAAAGCCCGATAGCTGTGAGCTGCCACCCTCAGCTGCTTAATTTTCCCTTGGTCGGCAAGAAAAAATGCGGGGGCTCCACCCTATTTTTAATTGCCAGCCAAGGTAAAAGTATCAGCAGAGGGCTGATATTCTTAGCTGGGTGAGTACCCATTATTATAGGGCCCCCCATGCCAAAGAATAGCAACCCGCAGCCGCCCCTGAAAATGGCACATTAATAAAAAGTGCCATTTCAGGCGCCTTACTGGGTTCTTCCAGCGGCACTGGTGGCGGTGGCACACTTGGTAATAAAAGGTTAATACCAGCTTTGTATTACCAGCTGGTATTAAGCCCCGAGATTCTAAATGTCAAGCCAAGTTTGACCTGGCCATTAAGAATCTCCAATAAGGGGTTAAAGAAAGACACCACACTGATAAAAAATGATTTATCAGAAAAAAACACCCAGGCACACTTAGGGACTCCATCTTTATTACTCCCACTTAAAAGCCCTTCATCGATCCTGGTCTTCTGTCTTCTCTCTTCTGTCTTCTCTTCAAATGATGCAGCACTACTAAATCCATAACACAGCAGGAGGCGGAAGTCCGCTCCCCCCGCTGTGTGATTAGTGAATGAGACTGCCGCTGCTAAGAGGTGATGTTACCGCTGACACCGTTGCCATAGTAACCAAAGATGTGGTTACGATCGCAATGATGATCAGCGTCCATGTCACTGCAGCTGCAGTATGAGCCGATTCACACACAGCCGCAGGAGTTAACTCTGTTTACCGGCGCTGCTGTTATCGGTAGCCAATCACAGAGGCCCTCACAGAGTATGAGCTCCTCTGATTGACTGTTTGTCTGACAGTGCAGTGATTATGCAATTAGCGTAATAGGCAGCCCTGGAAGTAACAGCGGGAAACTGGTAAGCCCGATCTAGCTATTCTATCTATCTAGCCTATCTAGCTGTCTATTCTATTCAATCGATCTATCCTGTCTACTCTTTCCTAACTTTATACACATGAGAAATGCACAGCACAAGGATGTCACACGGATACCACACTGATGTTAGCTAAGAAAATGTCAGACACTTGCATAGCAGTTGCATGCAAAATAGAGCAAAAAATGGAAGTCACTTGTCCAACTCTCCTGGATGAGATACGGTTTGGTTTTTTTCACGCCGGTGTGTTTCCACCCTTACCCACACACTAGAGCAGAGCCATTTTTAAATAATGGAAATTGTCACTTCAGGAAGGAAGTAGACAAACTCTAGGGCCATCTTAGCAAAAAGTCAATTTTGACTTTTAGGATTGCTACTTCCAATAGGTGGCACTAGAGTTTGTCTACTTCCTCCCTGAAGTGACAATTTGCATATCTCCCAGAGGAGCATTGGGGCTATAAATCTCCTCACTGCTGTCGTGCAGGATTAAATCTCCACAAGGAGAGTAGCTAATCCAACACACCTTGAAGATGGAAGACAATTTTTTTTACAATCTTTCTTTTAAGGATCTCATTGCCCTGGATTACATACTCTTTTCAGTTAATAACTTTGATGAATTTGCTCATCGGCATCAATCAGGATTTCTACAGACTTCCTTTTGATAGATTATAATTTTCCTTTGTATAGTTGCTGATTTTCCACAGCACTACAACCTCCTCGATGGTTCCATCACATTCCCCGGCTGCTGGTATTTTCCTGTATGCCTCATGTTCATGTTCACAGGACACCTTTAAGACAAATTCTCCAAGGAGACTGCTCTGAGCAATGATGCAATGGTGGCAAAAGATGACATATACACCAAGGCATTATATTACAGTTCAAGATATTTTTAAACAGGCTATGTCAGTATGGCATTATGTTTTTAAAACATTTTAGATTCTGAAACATTAACATGTCACCATCATATCATCAAGATGTCAGTACTCCCATTATACTCACCCAGACCCTTGGACATGCAAAGCTTCGGACCTAAAGAGCTGCAATGGTCAGAGTGGGACAGATTGATGGAGTGCACTAATTCCACCCATAAAGTCTTGGGTTGCTTGTCTTAACCACCATCCTAGGCTGAAGGCAGACACCCATGATATACAGAAATAGCTGTGGACTGCCCATGATAGATGGCAATTATGGGAATCCCAGGGCCTGATAGTGCTGCTCATAACAGGACATAGACTTGAATGCTTCTGGAGGACTATAAAGGCATTGGAATGTTTGAATTCCCTGACCCATGGAAATGGTGAGAATGTTCCTTTCTCATATATTTGTTTGTTTGAATATGCCATGACTGCTGTCTCACATATATGGTTAAATGTGTCACCAGGATTTTCCCAAATAAGTTGCGGCCACACCAGTAAGTCCTTTTACACAGCATTCCAGAAGTCCCCGAGCCGATCTGCACAACATAAAAAATAAATTTTATTAACATTATAGGGCAGTCCGCTCTGATGGGCGTCGCTGGTCTTGATTTAGCGTTTCCCCTCTGCTTGCGATCATTGTCCTCTTTTCCTGCTTGGTGTCGATGACGTGTCCTATGATATTCACACAAAGTCCTGCACTGCGTTCCTGTGCACTTCTCTCTGCCCAGCTGAGGGTAGAGCAAGGTACTGTAATGAGCAGGCGGGAGGAAAGGTCAAAGGGCAGAGACAAGTGTGCATTCACTAAAGCACAATGGAGGACAATGTGTGGATGATGTAGGACGAATTATCCATACCAAGTAGGGAAGGAGGACGATGATCGCAAAGGAAAGAGAAACGCCAGATCAAGATCAGCGACACTCATCGGACCCAACTGTCCCCAAAGAGTGTACAATCAAAGCTATTTCATATGTTATACATTATTATTGTAAATTAAAGAGAAAGGGAAGTGCACATAGAGTAGTACCGCTATTATACAGGTCCCTCAGACCCCAAATGGTTAAACTCACCTGATGTAGTTGTGAGTGTCACAACTACAATAGAAGCATACAGGAGGTTGCTGCAGGCTCCCAGCTGAGAACTGAAGAATCCAGATAAGAGTGAAAAGAGCTGGGATAAGATGCCGCGCTGACCACAAAGATAAACACAGAATTAATCACACACTCTGTATTTTTGCCTACACGTGTTTCATGGCTCATAGCCACTTCCTCAGGATGCCCTGAGGAAGTGGCTATGAGCCATGAAACATGTGTAGGCAAAATAAACAAGTGTGTGATTAATTCTGGTTTTTGTGGTCAGCGCGGCATCTTATCCCAGCTCTTTTCACTCTTATCTGGACTATACATTATTATTGGGACCTATATATAGCATTCTATATATAGCTTACTGCTAGTGGTCACTGTTTATATATAAAAAACCTGGTGACCGGTCTTTTCAGGACACCAGTTGATTTATGGTATGTGACCAACTTCAATGCCATCTAATCAAGAAATGATCCAAATAGCGTAACAAACAAATACACTGTATGTCATATCTACTATGGTAGGTCTGACAACTATCAGGACCTCAATCCATTTCAATCCATAGATTGTTAATTACATACTTAGCCTTTAGTAACTGTTTCTTTATTGGCTGTCAGTGATGAGTATAAACAGATACTGCTTAATTGATATTGAATTCCACTCCAGCCATGTCAGATGAATCCTATTTGTTTTTGGTCATCTGATTACTAGATTCTTAGGCCGGCTTCACATAGTGGGTTTGATCGATCCATGGCTGTCATGGTGAACCTGACAGCCCCGGATCGGATCAGCCACACAGAACGCATATTAGCCCTCCGGTCCGGTGTGCTGCCGGCCCTGCAGCTGCCGCTACTGATGACTCAGGACCGCAGCTCACGGAGAGCTAGCCATGGTCCTGAAACAACTGCGGCGTGCAGCCGCAGGTGTCCGGCTCCCCATAGGCTACCATGTTAGGGAGCGCCGGATTGCCCCGGATCCTGGAGGATCCGGGAGTAGGCAATTAGAGGAGATATTCTCCTCTCGGACACAAAAACGCTGCAAGCAACATTTGTGTGTCCGTGAGAGAATTCTGAATTCCCCCGGATTGTCCCGGACAGATAGAAACAGGATGGCAGAGAGTTGCCATCCGGCTTCTATACTGCCCCATAGGATACTATGGGCCAAAATCCGGTCCGGGGCTGTCCAGTTTACACGGACAGTCACGGATCGAATCAAACCCGCTATGTGAAGCAGGCCTTAGTTTTTTGTGGAATTTGCTGTTACTGATGTATGAAGTAGAACTGCTGCTGTTAATTATTTGTAGTGAGTTGTAGTCAATATCTTAATTCAATGTTAATTCAATGTAGTGAGTTGTAGCGATATTTTTCTTTCCACCTGATCTTTTCAGTTATTATAAAGCCTTCAACTGGTTTGCATATGGTTCTGTAGTAAAAAATTACGTATAGCATTAAGTTAGTGCATCAGTGAGATTAGCTCTACAAGTATTAAGCTGCAGATTTCCCAGGTTTTTTTTTTGACTATTCCACAGTACAGCACATTCCCTGCACAGCGTATAGGAAATTAGAAGTGTTGTGCCAGTTATTCCAAGGCAGCAAATCTGCAGCAGGTCAATTTCTTCAGCATATTTTGCTGTGATTTTCACCCATAGACCTCAATGTTGGCTCTTAAATACGCAGCACTTGTCACACAGTGAGCATTTGCTGTGTATTTAGCGTGGATTTGGTGTAAATTTTGCACTGATAATATGGGGTTTTGCTGTATTTTTGATCACCAGCACAGGTACAGCAGGCAGCTAATGGGCTGCCTCCAACCCCCAGCTGCCTAGTTTTACCTGGCTGCTAATCAAAATACAGGGCAGTCCTTTTTTTGTTATTATTTCTTAAAATAATTTAAGCAAAAACGACATGGAGCTTCGCTGTATTTTTGGTTTCCAGCCAGAAACAACTAGACAGCTGGGGACTGGAATCCTCAGCGTGGGGAGGCCCAAGCGTTCCAGAACCCCATGCTGCGAAATGAAGCCTGCAGGCACCCCAGAAAATCGAGCATTTAGAGGTGCCATTCTCTGGCGCTTTACCCAACTCGTCCAGCTGCCCTGTGGAGGTGGCAGACTACTTAATAAGGGGTTAATGTGTGCTGTATTGCCAGCTGGCATTAAACCTAAGGTTCATAATGTCAGGTGAATGTTAGATCTACCCATTATGAAAAGAGCAAAATCCACATGAAAAAACCTGGCAACAAAATGCACCAAGAGACCACCAACTTATCTGTGCGGATCTTTCAAACGTGGTGTGGATTTTAGACGTTAAACATCTGCAGCACACATTCAATGTCAGCACATAGCCATACAACATCACAAAACTGCATTAGGGAAGTCCATAGGACATAAGCCAAGAGCCTGTCAACTTTCTGCCAAGCTAATGACAGATAATGACAGTGCCGTGCTACACAGCATGCAGCAACATGTACGAACAGATTGAAAGTTACAAATAGAACGTCAATTTGCTGAAATAACATAACAATTAAAATCCCACGATTAAAAGGAGAAAATTATTGGTTTATTTTACTATATACCTGTTTTATAACTAGGTGTTGTTACAATGGAATTTACAAAACAAAGGGGTTTTTGCCCTTATAATAAAAGGGCGTCTAATTGTAATAAATACAAATATATCCCAGTGCTCTATCCCTCCATTTTGCTCCTATCTCAACTTATATTACAAAACTAGTCATACACTACAATAGCTGTTGACCAAATACTCGTACCAGCAGCTGCTCCTCTGGACTCCCCCAATCAGATTAATGTCTGCATGTCAGAGCAGAATGCAAGATTATATTCTAATTATATAAGTTTAGAAGCGCAGCATCAAAGAAGAAAAATACATTAGGAGCACCTACTGGGTCCATCAGTCCAGATACCCACTTATGGGTCCTATGTGAAAATAACCACGTAGTGACGAGTACTGTGATCATGACTGGTAAAACGTAATCAGAAAGGAAAGGAAGGAGAAGGAAAAAGAAAGGAAAAGGAGGGAAAAGAAGGAAAATATATAGGAAAGGAAAAGGAAGAAAAGGAGGAAAAAGAAAAAGGGAAAGGGAAAAGAAAGTCATTGCATATCATTAATAAAGATCTGCTATATTTCCCCAAAATTAGGATTAGTACAATTATAAGTGGGAGGAGGGAAAATACATAAATCAGTGTACGGCCCACTTCACACATCCATTGAAAGAAAGAAAAAAAAAACGCACCTGTTGCACGGTCCGTTTGGACACCCGTATGGCCATCCAGGTGGTCCATGTGTATTAGCCATGTCTCATGCATGTGCCGTCCATGTGACACATACTGGAGAAAAATGCATGCCACTGAAATTATTTTTTTTTATGTGTGAAAGTTGTGAAAAGATAAATGATGATAGATAGAAAGACTCTAAAGGTACCGTTACACAGCACGACGTTGGAATGATGTTTGGCAACGATCTCATGGGCGCGTAGTCGTTTCAGACATGGTTGGTGAGATGTCACAGGTCTAGATATCATGGACGACTCACCAACAATGTAGTGAGCAGGTATCGTTCACACAACCCAACCATTCCTGCTCATTGCTGTGAATGGGCGAAGTCGTAAACGACATCGTTGTCGCGGTCTCACAACGATATACCAGGTTGGCTGATCGTTGGTCATGTGATTTGAGAACATGTTCTCAAACCTGCGATCAGCGATCCAACAACTTATCATAGTTGAATCTCGGTGTTACACACAACGACATCCTAACGATGTCGCTTGAACGACTCAAAACCCGTGACGTTTAAGCAATATCGTTAATGATGGCGTGCCGTGTAACAGGGCCTTCAGATAGACTCAGAAGTGCTGCACTACATGTGACTGCAGATGCTTGACAATATCAGATACACTGACATAACTGCCCCCCTGTATCCCTGTGTTTGTGGGCAGTCACCTGACCACATTGTATAGGATATACATACTCTTAGTGACCCGCCCCAGGGCCATGGAGTACCCAGTTCCAGGCGTTGATTCACGGGGGATGTCAATGGGGCCTGTGCCCAGTCCCGTGGCCCTGGTGGTCGCTGAAAAGAATCAATAAAAATAGTTTGTGACGCCACCTACGGCTCTGCTATGGTTACCGATGCTGCGGGTGGGACCTCCGGGGTGTTGTTTTGGCAACAAGATGGTTACGCCCCCCATAGGTGGAGCGGGATCCCCGGGGCAGTTGTAGTAGAGGTATATAGAGGGAGGCAGCTTAACACATGGCACAGTAACTTTGTCCTTTCGACTGCAGCAAGTGTGCGGCTCATCAGGCAAAAGAAATAAAGTACTTCACACAGTCTTTAACTCTGAACGGGTTTTTCTTGCAGTACTTCAGGCAAATTAACAGATGTTACAGTCACTCAGGTCTCTCTCTGGCCAGGGTAGTCACCAGGGAACCGGGATGTTTCACTTAGGATCCTAGGTGGTGTGCCTGCCGTTCCCTGCTGGTCCCTCACTGCACTCTCTTCTCCTTCTACTGTCTAGCGCCTCCACACGCAGAGCCTCAAGCCGGCTCCCACGGGTCTTTGGTGGAGGACTCCCCTTTAGGTCCCCCTGACCCTAGTTCAGTATGCCTTTTCAAGGGATGCGCCGAGACTTTGGCCGCGACACCCTAGAGAAGCTTGGGGCCTCTGGTTTAACGGTTCGGGGATGAACACCTGCACCATGGCTAGAGCCAGTCCTCTGCCCGGGACCATACCCCTCCAGTCAGTAGTACTACCGGATCCGGATTCGGGCACACCGCACCACCTGGTGCCCCTAGGGTCTCCCTCCTTTCATGAAGACCTTCCTGCTTCGTACTCGACTCCTCACTCCTCAACTCAACTGACTTTACAAACAGCCTGTCCTCCCACCCATACACTTTTCTAATCCACCTGACTCCTCCCACAGGACTGGGTTTTCCCTACAACGGGTTCACCCACAGTCCTCTACGTTAGGGTGAGTATGAATGGGTGTTGTGAGGTTCCTTTATGCACCATCCCAATTCCCTTGGTCACAGGAATACTACACACTCTTATTTGGGTGCAGTGCCTCTCCATGGCGGCAAACCAATTGGGCGCCACATTAGTCATGTACCAACTAGTCTCACCTGGCTTCTCCCTATTGAGAAGAGCTGAGAAACGCCCAATGGTGTAGTCGGCACATGACCATGGCCATGCAAATGGCGTACATGCCATCATCTGACTGCCAAACCACTGTGTTCGCATCGCATACTGTCAGCATTCAGCGCTCTGAGGTCACAGATGGACAGCAAACTTTTTCTTCTGACACCTGTAGGCTATGTTCACACTCTGCGTTTTTATCCGTTTTTTCTTGTGTGCTTTTCTCTCTCAGCTGGAAATCTGGATCAGCTTTTCAAAAAACGCATCAGGAATGGATGATTCATTTTGGATCAAATTTTGCTGCGTTTTTGCTGTTGTTTTTTTTCCCATATACAATGGTTTCAATGGAAAAAGCGGATCTGAAAAGCGCAGCCATAATTGAGATGCTCAATCTTTTTGCGGATCACTTTTCAAGCGAAAAAAACGCAGCAGATCTTAAATGCCCAAACTGAAGAGCAAAACTTGAAAACCCAATGATTTTGCTGGGATTCTATTTAAGTGATGCGTTCACTGCATTTTCACTGTAGAAACAGATAAAAAAAACGGATCAAAAACGCACAGTGTGAACACTTCTCTAACACACATGGCAATCTTTTAGTTTACGGTGATTTACCATAAAAATACCAACAAAGTATAATTTGGATTTTCAGATAATCCAGAAATCTCAGACAGGGTATATGTGAAGGAGGCCCAAGATGCGATTGTTTTTAGGATCATACTGCAGTGTTTCTTGTAAATATAGAGTCAAATGCCTGCATATTTCTTACACAATATTTGGCAGCCTTAGAGCATAGACAGGGCACAGGTCAAGTGTATCGCAATGGGTATATAAGTATCTGGAGTAAAACCTATCCAGATTAGAAAGAAAGGAAGTGCTAAGAGTTTCCATGGACATTTTCTTCACTGCAACTCACTTCCAGACAGGAAAAAAAACAAAGCAGCAAAAGGACTCCTATTCCACGACAGCTTTAATAACATCCTATTATTGTTTAGATCCTTATATTGGATAGGACACAAAGGACAATTCAGAAGCCGGACAGGCAAATGTAAGGAAGTAACTGTACAATCATTTGATGGATAAAGTTGCAGAAATTCAAGCACTGGAAGTAGGACCTTAGAGGCCATCCTTTCACAAACACATCAGAACAGGAACGGGACAGGTACCACGATGGTGAAACTCCTCGGCATCCAGTCTTCTATCCTGGCTGCTGTCGAGCTCGGATCCAGGATTCTTCAACCCCGGATTCCGGAACACAGATAATGAAGGCTGTGGATACGAGCCCGGATGACTGCAAAGCGCAGGCAAGCAGGGCTGACTTTCACTTTCACAATGTATATACATACATTGCGAATGTGAAATGAAATAAAGCAATGGTTGAAAAAAAAAAAATCCTCACCTCTCGGCGAGTGTCCCGCTATGCATCCACCTCCGATGGCTTAAGGACCTGAATCAGCTGACTGGGCGGGGCAACCCGATCAGCTGATTGGTCCTATGACCGCATCAGCACGGTTTAAATCCCCCTGGCACGAGGTTTTGGCGGGCACGTGATTTAAACCGCCCGCTGATGGTCATGTGGCCAATCAGCTGATTGGGTTGCCCCACCCAGTCAGCTGATTCAGGTCCTTAAGCCATTGGAGATGAATGCATCGTGGGACACTTGGCGGACAGGTGAGGATTTTTTTTTTTATTTTAACACTGCTCAGTACATTTTAGCATGCGCAGTACACTAAAATCTGATCCGGGAAACGATCCTGTTTTTTCCCAGATCCGCGCTCCGTAGGCCCCCATGTTATATTCCACGGATTCCGTCCGATTTGGTCCACTGTGACCAAAATCGGAGCAGTCTACGATTCTGGGTACATCAAAAAAAAAAATCAGACACAGTCGGATCCGTCACAATTTGGACACGATCATATGGCCATAAAGGACCAATCCGAGCCCATAGGGATACATGGGGACCAAATCGGATCCGTGGTTATCCATTTTACAACAGATAGCCACGAATCTACAAAAATCGTGATGTGAAAGCAGCCTCCAGCTACGTTCACATGTTCAGTTTTTCACATCAGTTTTTGTACGCCAAAAAAACAGGAATGGATAAAAAATACAGAAGTGATGACATCTTTCTATTAGGCAACATTCACATGTTGAATATGTGGTATGTATTTTACATCAGTATTTACAAGCAAAACCCAAGAGTGGAACAATGGAGGAAAAGTATGATCGAAAGATGTCACCACTTCTGTATTTTTCATCCACTTCTGGTTTTGTATTACAAATACGAATGTGAAAAACTGACCAAAAACTGAACATGTGAACGTAGCCTTAAAGCGACTGAATTTCCATCAGTTACCCGGAACCTCTCAAACTAGTAGCTTTTAGATTTGCAATAAATTGCACCTTTTTTTAAATTTGTGGTTTAGTCATTTTCATGTCAATATGGTGTATCCACTTGGCAGGCACTAAAAGCTGTCCTCTACAGAAAGTAAAGAAGCATGTTCCCCACATGCCACTGCAACATTCATTATGAAGTTGGGGAGTCTTGAGGTACCGTCACACGCAGCAATTTTGCATGCAATTTCATTGGTAATTTGCTGGTTGCAGTGAAATCATGGACACATTGTTCTATTTTGTTGCCCTGTACAAATGTAACAATGTGTCCATGATTTCACTGCAACCAGCAAATTGTCAGTGAAATTGCCTAGCAATATTGCTGTGTGTGACGGTACCTATATATCTGTACATCTATGGCCACATGAAGACACACTTGTGGGTGTGTCATTTTACACTGGGTTCTGGGCATGCTCCGTCCAAATACTCGGATCCAGTGGGATCCAGATTCTGCCGTATCCAGGTTTCATAGAGCACCATTCTATATTAACTTGTAGTGCCCCTGATCCGGGTATCCACGGTTTTAAAACAGACACCAAAATTGCCCCAAAATGCAGTGTGAAACCAGCCTTAGGTCTTATTATTTGACAAGAGATTGTTTAGTAACTCCATTGTATTTCCCCCTAAAGAGAGTGATGCATCTCTGACCAAACTCTGTTGAAACTTTAACCGATTTTCTCATACTGAGGAAGCTAGAACATAAAAAAAAGGAAACAAATCCATTTATGATCCAAGTCTCAACTCATAACCATTCAAATCAATGGATACATAATAAAAAAAAACAGGTATCACATGGACACTATTCATGACTCATCTACATTGCTGTTTAATAGGTCACGTACACTCATCGAGCATCTGACAAGGTTTTTACCTCAGTATTTGTAGCCAAGTCCTGGGGTGGATAAAAAATAAAGTGGTGACGTGTTTCTATTACACTTTTCCTCTAACTGTTCAACTCCTGGTTTTGGCTTATAGATACGGAGGTAAAAAACTCACCAAATACTGAACGTGTGCATGTAGCCTAATGGGAAACAAAATGTTCTAATATTTGTGCATATGAGAAAAACTGATGCCACCCTAAGAACAAAACATGGGTACAGTCATATGAAAAAGTTTGGGCACCCCTATTAATCTTACTCTTTTTTTTTTGTTTAAAATAGTTTTTTTTTGCAACAGCTATATCAGTGTGATACATGTAATAACTGATGGACACAGTAATATTTCAGGATTGAAATGAGGTTTATTGTACTAGCCGAAAATGTGAAATATGCATTATTTCAAAATATGACAGGTGCCAAAGTATGGGCACCCTTCTGATTTTCATGATTTGAAAACTCCTAACTACTTTTTACTGACTTAGGCGGCCGTCACACGGAACGATTTCTTGCCTGATATCGTTTAAGCGATCTCCTTTTTGATCGCTTAAGGGTCATTCCATGTCAAGTGATCCAAAAATGAATATTTTTTTTCCCTGACGTCCTCAGATTTTTAAAAAAATTTTTCTATCTGAAGAACAACTTTATCTAATTACAAAAAAAAAGTTTTGAATTTTTTTCTTTATCTGTTAATTTTTTACAGATTTTTAAAGCTTTAAAAAAGTGCGAATTTTGGCCTGGTATGGCTTTACATTTTCTATCATATCTCGGGCTAGAAATAAGATAGAGAAACAAAATAAACACCAATCTACTCAGAACTGTCCAGGCTTTCATCAGATATGTCACAAGAGGATATTTGTTAATATTTTACCCATGTGATCGCAAGCGCAAAACTTTAAAACGCATTTCCGAAAAATCGGCGCGCTTTAAATATTTCAAAAACTGCCCATGTGTCTGCTGTGCTCTTAGCCACATCTGTACCAAATTTCAAGTTGGGATCGCAATGGGATCATATTTTAACATATTTTACTAGTAAGAGCGTCAATGGGTCATTCCATATCAAGTGATCTAAATATGAATATTTTTTTTTACCTGACGTCTTTAGATTTTTTTTTTTTTTTCCTTTATGAAGTACTACTTTAGTTAATTACAAATTAAAAGTTTGGAATTTTTTTCTTCATCAGTTAATTTTTTACAGATTTTTAAAGTTTAAAAAAAGGGTGAATTTTGGCCTGGTATGACTTTACATTTTTTTTATCTCAGGCTAGAAATAAGATAATGAAGTGGGAGAGGCGTCATTTTACTCAGAACGGTAACAGCTTTCATTTGAGATGTTACAAGACTATGTTTCTTTATATCAAATTCAAACTATTGACGGGCAATTGTGAAAAAATGACTGATTGTGTTCTTGGTGACTTTTGAATTGACACTATAATAGTTAAATATTTTGCACTTAGGTCCAATGAATGCGTCCATGGGGTCAAGCTGGGACAGAGTCATCACAAATTAGTCTTATTTGCAGATGACCTGCTACTTTACATCTCCCAGCCCCTGGTCTCCATCCCTTCGGTCTTAATGGAGTTTGAACGGTTCGGACAATTGTGCAACTTTAAAGTGAATTGCTCCAAAACCGAGGCACTCAATATTTCTTTGCCTGGAGAATTGGTTTCTCATCTATCTAAACAGTTCCCATTTAAATGGAAAGTAGAAGCCATTAAGTACTTGGGAGTCCTTATACCAAAAGATCTTAAACAAATATTCAATTTAAATTATCAACCCCTTTTGACTAACGCGGAATCGGCATTTACCTCCTATAGACAATTAAAGCTATCCTGGTTCGGGAGAATAAACGTAGTCAAGATGGATGTCTTGCCCCGACTCTTATATACTTTTCAGACAGTTCCTGTTCTATTGGATAGAGGCTTCCTCTCCAAAATGCAATCTATGATCCTTAGATTTGTCTGGGGGGAAACAGGTCCAGATTGCGAATGAATATCCTATCCTTGCCCGAGACCAGAGGAGGGGTTGGACTACCCAACATACGAGCGTACTTTGAGGCTTCCTCTCTTGTTAGAGCTCTAGATTGACATTATCATGCGTCCTCCAAGAAATGGGTAGGGGTGGAGCAAGAGGGTTTGGGGATTCCGCTGAAACACCTGCTTTGGATTTCCCCTAAAGACTCCACAGACCTAGTACCTTTGACAGACATGACCAGAAACACCTTGAAGGTATGGCACCTAGTGACGAAAACCCTCCGCTTAAACGACAGACTTAGCCCTTTGACTCCCCTTTTTTCCAACCCATCTTTCCCACCCAGATTTGACAGGCAGAGATTTTTATGTTGGCGGATTGTGGATGACACCCGAGTAGGACAGACTCTGTCCAGTGGTGGTTTGCCCCCGATGGCAGAGCTACAACTCAAAGAACCTACGAGACCTCTTAAGTGATTCGAATTTCTCCAATACAGAGCATAATTATATTCAGCTGACCACTCTTGCAGGGTAAGATTGACGCCCAACGTATTGGAGAGGTTATTCCAACTGGAGGCTCCACCGAGGCGCAAAATATAATTTCTATACCAGGCCTTAGGGTCCATGAGAGAGCAGGGCACCCTTTACTTCCAACGTGCTTGGGAGAGGGAATTGGGGTGTAGCATTTCAGAAGCTAATTGGCAGAAATGCTTTATATTTACTCACTCACTAGCTAGCGCTTGTTCTGCACAAGAAAGAAGCTATAAGCTGCTCACTAGATGGTACTTGTGCCCGACGACACTCCGGAACATGTTCCCTGGAACCCCTGATACCTGCTGGCGCTGTGGGGAAGAGAAGGGTACAATGATACACATTTGGTGGAGTTGTGGGGAAATCCGGCGGTTCTGGTCTGAGGTTTTCAATGCATACGCCCGGATAACAGGTAAACAAGCCGAATGCTGCCCAGAATCGGCAATGTTATCCATTTTTCCAGGTCCTATTGGGCTACAGAAGAGGGATATTCTCCGCTTTTGCATCTCGGCTGCTCGTGCTGTGATCCCGAGGTTCTGGAAATCAAGCCAGGCTCCATCTCTACTTGATTGGTTCAAAGAATTGATGGACATATATCGAATGGAGGAGCTCGCAGCTGATGCGTCGGGATCTCGGAACAAATTCTTAGGGATTTGGGTTGAATGGATTCTTTTTCACGACTCTGCAGAATTTAGGTGTATCTTTTCCAGCACAGATAATATGGCTCGACCGCTGGCTGATGGGGAGCCAGTGGGATGAGTACCCTTTCTCCTTCCCATACCTCACCCGTCCCCCCCCCCCCCTTCCTTTTTTTCTTTTTTTTTACGTGGCTTTTCTTTCCCAGTATAACTTTTTCTAATGGTTTTTGTTTCTCTTCTCTCTCTCTCTTCTTTTCTATCTCTCTTTTCTTCCCATCTGATACATTCAGTCTAGGTATTTCCTTTCTACGCCTATACCTTCAGAATTCTAGTGAACATTAGACAGGTATCGAAAACTCTGAGCTGTGAGTAGATCATTAATATTTCGGCCTTCCTTTCCGGTACACCAGTCGCTAGACTATTCCAACTAGGCCTCAACGGGTAATGACCCACTTACGTGGTCAACCTGTTAGAAGGGGCCAAGTAATAAAAATCATTCTGCTGGGGCTGCTTGTCCCCTTGACATCAGAACATCTCAAAACCCTGAGAAAGGTTGTATACTTGAGTGTTTGGAATTATATTTAGATTGTAGTATATATTGCACCAGAGATAAGCGCAAAAGTAAATTTGCAGCTTATCTTAAAGTTACTAATAACTTTGTGAATTCTCTTTTTGTATATTTTATATGTCTCAAGATTTTGTTAAAAGATTGAATGTATGTCTTTCATATGTTTTTTCAAAATTTAATAAAAATGAGATTAACCATAGTTAAATATTTTAAAATATGATCCCATCACGATCCCAACTTGAAATTTGGTACAGATGTGGCTAAGAGCATAAAAGACACATGGGCAGTTTTGGAAAATTTTTATTAAAATGTTTTTTTCGGAAATGCGTTTCAAAATATTGCGTTTGCATTCGCATAGGTAAATAATTAAAATTAACAAATATACTCTTGTGACATATCTGGTGAAAGCCTGGACAGTTCTGAGTAGAATGGTGTTTATTTTGTTTCTCTATCTTATTTCTAGCCCGAGATAAAAAAATTTAAAGTCGTACCAGGCCAAAATTCACCCTTTTTTTAAACTTTAAAAATCTGTAAAAAATTAACTGATGAAGAAAAAAATTCCAAACTTTTAATTTGTAATTAACTAAAGTAGTACTTCATAAAGGAAAAAAAAAAAAAAATCTAAAGACGTCAGGTAAAAAAAAATATTCATATTTAGATCACTTGATATGGAATGACCCATTGACGCTATTAATAGTAAAATATGTTAAAATATGATCCCATTGCGATCCCAACTTGAAATTTGGTACAGATGTGGCTAAGAGCAAAGCAGACACATGGGCAGTTTTTGAAATATTTAAAGCGCGCCGATTTTTCGGAAATACGTTTTAAAGTTTTGCGCTTGCGATCACATGGGTAAAATATTAACAAAGATCCTCTTGTGACATATCTGGTGAAAGCTTGTATAGTTCTGAGTAGAATGGTGTTTATTTTGTCTCTCTATCTTATTCCTAGCCTTAGTTATGAGGAGAAACGTAAAGGCAGGCAACAGCGAAATTCACACTTTTTCCGAACTTTGAAAATCATTTAAAAAAAAAATAAATTTTTTAAAAAATTTTTCTCTTCACATTTTGCATTGTCTGACATGCTATTATCAAATAACAAAATCTCAAAGGAATTAAAAATATAGAGGTAATAATCATTGGTTCACTTGACATGGAATGACCCTTAAGCGATATCGGGCAAGAAATCGTTGCATGTAATCAAGCGATTTACGATGTGAAATCGCTTGCTCGTGACATCGCTGATCTGAGCTCCGGAGCTCAGATCTAGCGATGAACGATGCCACGATCTGCTTCATCGTGGTGTATAACACCACGATGAGCGATCTCCCAGCGGCAGAGCCTATGCTGGGAGATGGTAACTATAGTACACGTCGGGTAACTAAGCGACGCGCGGCGCCTAGTTACCCGATGTGTACCATAGTTACCAGCGATCTCGCTGGCCAACATCGCTGGTGAGTCTGTCTGTGTGACATCTCACCAGCGATGTGAGCGATATTGTAAGCGATCGCACGTGATCGCTTACAATATCGCTAGAGATATCTCAGCGTGTGACGGCCGCCTTACTGAAGCACTAAATTGGTTTGATAACCTCATTGAGCTTTGTACTTCATAGCCTGGTGTATCCAATCATGAGAAAAGCTATTTCAGGTGTCCACTTGCAAGTTGTTCTCATAGTTGCATCTTCTCTGAGGAGTGGCATCATGGGCTCCTCAAAACAGCTCTCAAATGATCTGAAAAAAAAGATTGTTCAACATAGTTGTTCAGGGAAAGGATACAAAAAGTTGTCTCAGAAATTTAACCTGTCAGTTTCCACTGTGAGGAACATAGTAAGGAAATGGAAGACCACAGGGACGGTTCTTGTAAAGGCCATAAGTGGCAGGCCAACAAAAATATCAGAAAGGCAGAGAAAAAGAATGGTGAGAACAGTCAAGAACAATCCACAGACCACCTCCAAAGACCTGCAGCATCATCTTGCTGCAGATGGTGTCACTGTGCATCAGTCAACAATACAGCGCACACTGCACAAGGAGAAGCTGTATGGGAGAGTGATGCGAAAGAAGCCATTTCTGCATGCACGCCACAAACAGAGTCGCCTGAGGTACGCAAAAGCACATTTGGACAAGCCAGTTTCATTTTGGAAGAAGGTCCTGTGGACTGATGAAACAAAGATTGAGTTGTTTGGTCATACAACAAGGCGTTATGCATGGTGCCACAAAAACACAGCATTCCAAGAAAAACACTTGCTACCCACTGTCAAATTTGGGGGAGGGTCCATCATGCTTTGGGGCTGTGTGACCAATGACGGCATCGGGAATCTTGTTAAAGTTGAGGGTCGCATGGATTCCACTCAGTATCAGCAGATTCTTGAGAATAATGTTCAAGAATCAGTGTCAAAGTTGAAGTTACACTGGGGATGGATCTTTCAGCAAGACAATGATCCAAAACACCGCTCCAAATCTACTCAGGCATTCATGCAGAGGAACAATTACAATGTTCTGGAATGGCCATCCCAGTCCCCAGACCTGAATATCATTGAACATCTGTGGGATGTTTTGAAGCGGGCTGTCCATCCTCGGCGACCATCAAACTTAACTGAACTGGAATTGTTTTGTAAAGAGCAATGGTCAAAAATACCTTCATCCAGGATCCAGGAACTCATTAACAGCTACAAGAAGCGACTAGAGGCTGTTATTTTTGCAAAAGGTGTATCTCTAAATATTGATGTCACTTTCCTGTTGAGGTGCCCATACTTTTGCACCTGTCAATTTTTGAAATAATGATATTTCACATTTTCGGTTAGTACAATAAACCCATTTCAATCCTGAAATATTACTGTGTTCATCAGTTATTACATATGGTATATCACACTGAAATAGCTGTTGCAAAAAAACAATTTTTTAACAGAAAAAAAAAAAAAAAGTAAGATTAAGAGGGGTGCGCAAACTTTTTCAAATGACTGTATATGAACCAAAAATGTCTCAAAACTGATGTAGCACACGTATGTAAAAAGTCCCATTTTTTTCTCACAAAGAAAAGCGACATCTCTGCCCTCATTCAGACATCCAGGAATCATGTATATGTTCTGCTTTTTTGCGGAGTATCCACTATAATTCAGGTAGCTGTTCACATGTCTGTTTTTTACAAACTATGTGTCAGCTTTTTTCCAAGTCTTGAATCAAAATTAACTATACAAGTGTATGGGTCAGTGAAAAAATCACTGAAAGCACACACTGCCATCCATGTACTGTCCATTTTTTAACGTTGCAATGGGTTAAAGATGCTTTGCCATTTATTTATTTTCACTTATGAAAAAAATCACTGATGAAACACTGATGGTAAAATATGGACCAAACACAGATGAAATCTGATCATGTTGCCATACCAAAAAAAACAGTGACATCTGAATGAGGCCTAAATCTGTAATTTTTCTCATATGTAAAAACATGGACCACTGTTCATTAGAGTTTTGGATCAAATTTTCATCAGCAGGGTTGTGGAGTCAGTAAGCCAAACATTTGACTCCGCCTTCACCAAAATGGACACCGTCTAGAAATCCAACTCTGCAACCATGGCTGTGAAGTCAATAAGCCACACATCCGACTCCAACTCCTTAATTCTCTGAATCTGACGGCACCAAAATGGGCACCAACTCAGACTTCACGACCAAGGGTACCGTCACACCTGGCCATATCAGTGGCGATTTCATAGGCGATGCAGGGGCGTGGCCTATTGCTGACGACAGCGCCGATGCGTCGCCTAATGTAAAGAGGCGATGTCGGCGCTAACAATCGCCTTAGAGTGGTCGCCTGGTTTCTCAGCAGTGCTCTGAAACCAGGTGAGCACTCTGGGGCGATGTGACACATCGCCCCATGTAACATGCCGATCGGCGATGTTACAGGCGATGGGAGCCATAGGCTCCCATGTTACAGCATCGCCGTTGGGGTTTGTGGACACCCCAGCAGCGATGGCGCCTGTAATATCGCCGATGCGTCGCCGGAGGTGTCGCCGCGTTTACACACGCGATGGCAACGCTGGCGGGGCGCCAAAAATTTGTTTTGCCCCCGGAGATATCAAACGCCGATATGGCCAGGTGTGACGGTACCCTAAGAGTACGGACACATTGGCATGAAACTCAGACGACTGCAATGCAAGTTTTTCTCGCATTGCAGTCAGACCAATGTTACTAAATGTCCGAGAACACATTTTTTTCTCGTCCAAGAGACGGATGAGAAAGCAGTCACAACATGCTGAGACAGTATGCGATTCACGCGCGAGACTCACCAATGCAAGTCTATGGGTCCAGACAAAATCATGAACCCAGTTGGACCGCACACCGACCATCTGAGAGGAATCTGTTTTTCACTGATACATTATCATTATGTAGCTCAAACAGTAAAAACTGTTCCTGTAAATGATTATACAGTAAATGTATGCTGTAAAAAAAACAGATTGCACACGGACACCACTCTGATGTGATCAGAGGAAATGTCAGACAGTCGCATAACAGTTGGATGCAAAACAGACCAAAAATCGGACGACACTCGTACGACTCTCAGATACGTCAATCGGACCTTTTTTTTTTTTACACGCCAGTGTGTTTCAGCCTTAGATTCTACAACCATGGCTGTGCAATCAGTAAGGGTACCTTTACACGCCGCTACGACAGGATGGATACAACCCGCTACTTCACGTGCACGAGCACGCCCAAACGGTTACAAACGGGAAACGCACCCTCTTTACACGCCGCCACAAGGTGCGCTACGCTACATCTGTAACTAGCTACATCGCCGGGTGTCTCAAGTAGCCACTGTAGCTCATCTTAGCTAATTTACACACCGCTACAACCAGCTACTATGGGCGGACCTGCTGCAGCAGGGACAGCACATAGGCGTGCTCCAATTGTGGATTACGAGACGTCCGTACGCTGATAGGACAAAGCAATAATACCATGATTGGGCAGGCATCGCAGGAGGCTGATTAATACTTGACGCTCGAGCAATTGTGTAGTGTGACTCGTCAGCTCCTTAAATATGCTGCCCTGTGCAGCGACAACCAATCGCAACGCAGGAGCTTCCTCCAATGATCGCTGAAGGGGGCGCGGAAACCCGGAGCCTGTGTCACGCCCCAGCTACATAGCATGGTGTAGAAACAACCCTTCTGTTCCTTCTTTACACGCCGATACAGCTCGCTGCAATCGGCTTTGTAGCCATCTGTTTTCGAGCAGTGCTCGGAAACAGATGTACCTGTAGCCGGCTGTGTCGTCCCGTCTTCACACGCCGCTACTACGGGCTATATTGACGCTACAAGCTACATTTGTAGCCTGTAGCGAGTTGTATCCATCCTGTCGTAGCGGTGTGTAAAGGGCCCCTCAAGGTACCTTTACACGCCGCAACTATCACCTGCGAACGGTATCAACTGAACGTGAGCGCGCACGTTTTTAACGGTTGATACCGACCGTCGATGCCGCATGTACACGCCGCAATTGTGCCCTCAACCTAAGGGAACGTTAGATTTTCAATATCAGTATTTCAACAGTTATTTTTCACATATAAAAAAGCAAACAAAAAGAACGGCAAAGCGTCTCCTATTGATTCCAATGTTAATCATGAACATAATAGAGTTTACACACTGATGACACACATGTGCTGTCCTTTTTTCACATTCCCATATACTTATTCCACAAAAAAACAGGGACATGTGAGTAGCACCATAGACTTGGATGGGTATGTGTTTTATGCATGACAATAATGGATACATCACTTACGTACGTGATTCACAGATGTCTGAATGAGGTGTTTGGTGGACTTTATCTTGGGTAATGTTTTAATGCAGTTTTGCGTCAGTCAGCCTTGCAGTAATTGTGGCCAAATTCAGCAGAGATACACAAACTTTGCTAAATTTGTTGACTCTTTCTAATTTAACATTTTTTGTATAAAACAATATCTTCAATTTTAAAATCTTTTACCATAGCTAAACACATGCAATAAAAAAGTCAGAAAAGTGTGAAATAGCAAAAAGACTTTTTTTTAATGTGCAAAAGAAATGTGCAATAGAAAACCGCCACAAAAGTCTCAACTAGTTCTTCCTTAGGGTATGTGCTCACGGTCCGGAGGAGCTGCGTGTAGGACGCAGCTCCTCCAGACCGGAGGGAACCCGCCGGTGGCCGCAGGGAGACCGCAGCCGACCTGTATTCACCATGTGTAGCGGGTACAGGGCGGCTTCTCCCTACAGTCACTCGATGGCAGCCGCTTCCGACTCTGCAGCATGAAAGAACATGCTGCGGAGGAGCGCAATTCCGGCAACCCACACCACAGTTAAGAAAAACGCTGCAGTCGGGTTAAGCACAGTGAGTATGGGATTTCTACAAATCCCATCCACTATGCTGATACTGTACTACGCAGCGTTTTGGACGCAGCAGCAAGACGTTGTCACATTGTGAGTATGCAGCCTTACTGCCTACGTGCAGCAGACTTTTACTGTATCCGGTCTGGGGCTGTCCGGGATGACCCCGACAGCCGCGGACTGGACCAGCACACAGGACTGGAGAGCTAATATGCCCTCCGGTCCGGTGTGCAGCCGCACGCAGTTCCCGTGCGGATAACTCAGGACCGCGGTGCCGCGGTCCTGACCTGTCAGCGGCTGCAGCTGCGTGCTCTGCACACCGGAGCGGGAGGCATATTAGCCCTCCAGTCCTGTGTGCTGGTCCTGTCCGCGGCTGTCTGGGTCATTCCGGACAGCCCCAGACCGGATTACGCCGCAGTGTGAAGGCACCCTTACATAACATCAGGAATAGGAGAATTGTGAGTGACATCATTCAAAAAGGTGTCACACTGAACGATGTTGCTTGTTCACAGAACATAAATTGGACGACGAATGATAGATTTGAGGTCTGGATCTCAAATTTTTGATGAACGATTCAATGATTTCTCGTTTCAAGATCGTATGTTTACATGCAACGATGCACAAACAACATCGTTCGACCGATCAAAAATGCGTGACGTTTCAACAATATCGTTAACGAGATCCTAGCGTGTGAAGTAGCCTTTACCAATGAAGACCACACTGCATAATTTTCACATCCATTTGATTCCTTGAGTTTCAAGGACCACAGGGACAGGCATTGAACTGTTCAAACAGATGCCAACTGATGCCCATGGACCGTTTTTTTTTTTTTTAACGGATCCGTCATCAGTCACCAGACATAGGGCTGGGGGGAGCTGCACTTTGCTTGTGAGCATGCTCAGTACAGCCAAACGGATCTGTTTCACGGATCAGTTTTTTTGTCATGTATCCGTACGGATCCGTCTCCCATAGAGCTCCATGTTATTTAATGCGGACAGATATGGATCCGTGTCTGTCTGTCTGTTAGTGTCAGCGATTTTCAAGGCAGCCAAAAATCGGAACAGTCTCCGATTCTGGGTGCATAAAAACTACTGACCTAAATGGATCACTGAAAAAAATAACACAAACGGATAGCCATATAGGATCAATCTGTGCCCATAGGGTTACATGGGAGGCTAAAACTGATCCGTGGCTATCTATTTTAAAATGGGTAGACACGGATCACAAATTATGCAGTGTGAAGGCAGCCTAAAGTATACATAAAGTTACTTAGCAGCATTTCTTATGCAGTGTGTAACAACTATTAACTACGGTAACTACCGTATATATTATGTCCAAAGGTGAACATCATCCTTATCAAAAGATAAAGTATAATGGTAGTGTCACACTAACGTATGAGTAGCAAGAGAGAAAATCTCACGTTGTACTCTCTTCAATGCTAGACAATGATGCAGTTCAGATCTGCAATTTTTTTCTCAGCCCTAATATGAGCAGAGAAAAAAAAGACAAGTGAAAATCCCCAAAAAAAAAAAAAATTGTGGAACTGCACTTTTTTTTTGCAATTTTACACTATATGGTAAAATGAATGGTGTCATGAATGGTGTCATCGTTGGTGGGATCGCTGGGACATTGAAGCGTGTAACGGGGCCTTAATCTGCAAAGTAGAGGACGGTGGGCCATGCTCATGGATCAGGGACACAGATCCATTTTTAGGCTGGAATCACACTGGCGTGTGACTCACACAAGTGCAATGCAAGGAAATCTCCCATTGCACTTATGCCCATGCAAGGCAATCTGGCAGCTCAGACCTGCAAGTTTTTCCTCAGCCCTGTATGGACTGAAAAGAAACGACAGACTGCCACGATTGTCAGAATGTCTTGGATCACTTGCACCCATACATGCCTATGGGTGAAACTGCACTCAACACATCCGAGTGCAGCGCCATACACGCCGAGACCGGCAAAGGAGAAGATGGAGAAATTAATCTCTCCCTCGTCTCCGCACCTGTGAACACAGGATAGGATCACAGTGACACTTGGCACACACTCGCAGCAGAGCCCAAGCCGTGGGTCATTAGCATATCACATCCTATGCACTCACATCGGATGACATACGCCAGTTTGACCCCGGGCTTAAAAATAGAAGTGTGAATAGATCATGGACAAAGTGTACAAAGTTTTTTCAGATCACGGAGATCTGTTTCAGACCTTTTCAAACACAAAATCTGCATAGTCTGAGGGCCACGTCACACGCATCAATTTACTGAACAATATCGCTTAAGCAACGTGCTTTTTTGATCGCTTAAGCGATATCGTTTGTGCGTCGCTGCATGTAATCAAGCGATATTTCTTTGAAAAATTGCTTGATTGTTTGATCGATGATTTGTGAACATGTTCACAAGTCTATCGTTGGTTGGCCGGTGGACAAGCGCAGCGTTGCCTCGAAGCCTATGCCGGGAGCTCGTATCCATGGTAAACATCGGGTTAATAAGCGCCGTGCGGAGCCTAGTAACCCGATGTTACCATGGTTACCAGCGTTCTCGCTGGTCCACATCGTTGGTGAGTCTACCAGTGTGACAGCTCACCAACGATGTGAACGATATTGTTAGCGATCGCGCGTGCATGTGATCGCTAACAATATCGTTCAGTAGATTGAACCAGTGTGACCTGGCCCTTAGGGTTTGTGCACTAGATGTATTTTTCAGGCAGATTCCATCTGTAAATTGCCTGAAAATCCAATGAAAAACCCATTGTCACTAAAAAGATCGAATATAGACATAGCAATGAAAGGGTACGATCACACATTGCGCTTTTTGAGCGCTTTTTTACAAGCACTTTTCAAAAATGTGCAATGTGCCTTGTTTATGCCGGCAAAGTGAATGTGAAATTCCCTTTGCCGTACAGACACTGCGTAAAAATATGCAGTGCTTTTATGGGAGAAATCGTGGGCGTAAAACGAATTGACATGTAAATTCTTTGCGCAGCTGCGCCCGTGCTTTCTCCCATAATATGCCCATTATTCCTGCTGGAATTACGCATCGCCATTCAGACAATGTGTAATTCCAGCGGAAATACGCCGGTGCTGATATCACACAGGGGAGGAAGAATCCTGTTCCTCCTCCCCTGTGTCACATTTGTCACAGCCCCATTTGATTTCGCAGTCCATTATACACTGTGAAATCAAATGTAAAAGAATGTCAAATGTATTAAAAATAATAAAGAATTTTATACTTACTTGTCCGCCGGGTGTTCGAGAGCCGGGAGTTCTTCAGCAGGTATCGACCTGCAAGGACCTGTGAATGCTGAGTAGTCCGCTCACGGTCATGTGATATGTGATGTCCTATGACGTACATATCAGATGACCGTGAGCGGCCAATCACAGCGCCCGACGACATCACGCAAGGTCCTTGCAGGTTATGCACTGCCTGCTCCCGGCTCTGGAACACCCAGCGGAGGGTAAGTATAAAAATCTTTATTATTTTTAACACATTTGACATTCTTTTACATTTGATTTTGCAGTGGATAATGCACTGCAAAATCAAACGAGGATGTGACATATGTCACATAGGGGAGGAGGAACAGGATTCTTTCTCCCCTCTGTGACATCACTGAAGAAGTAGCTCCTTAAAAACACGCTGGTGTGTGAATGCACCCGTTTTCTTATGGGGCTTTCTTGCGCTTTTTTGCATGGGTGCAAAACGCTGAAAAAAGGGCCCGCGCAAAAAAGCACACAAAAAGCGCTTGTGAACATAGCCTAAGAACGACTTGCTGTGCTTGAATTTAGTCTTTTTGAGCTTCTTTTTACCGCTTAAGGCTTCGAAAGTGAAGTAGCTAATTATGACCTCACAATTCTCCAGTTAATTAGTGAGGGGCATCTATGAAACTAAGGGTACCTTTACACGTCGCAACATTGCATGCAATTTCACTTGCAACTTACTGGTTGCAGTAAAATCATGGACACATTGTTCCATTTGTACACAGCAACAAAATGGAACAATGTGTCCATGATTTCACTGTAACCAGTAAGTTGCAAGTGAAATTGCATGTAATGTTGCAACGTGTAATGGTGGCATCACACGCAGCGATGCGATGAATGATATTGTTAGCGATCACATGCACGCACGATCGCTAACAATATCGTTCAGATCGCTGGTGAGCTGTCACACAGGCAGACTCACCAGCGATCAATGGATAAGCGACATAGTGGAAACGATTTAAATATTGTTTCCACGATGTCTGCAGGCTGGTATCCATGGTAAACTGCGGGTATCTAGGCAGCACCCGCCGCCTAGATACCCGAAGTATACCTTGGTTATCAGTGTTCTCCACTCACCGGCTGGTATCCAAGGTACACAGCGGGTAACTAGGGACAACCTGAAAGACACTATCTTCTGCTTCAAATGCTCAGCAGATAAGTCGGCATCTAATATGTGAACAGACAGGTAATTACAACTGTCATAATTAGTTCTCCAGGCCATGCACAAGATATTCTGTTGGGTTGGGTAAATGGTTTCCTCAATTTGTCTTCTCAGACACAAGCACCCCAGGGCAGTCACCCTAAATAAGTTGTTTAACAATTCGATAGCAGGAGGTGTTAAAAGAAATAAATTAATAAATAAAAATTACTCCATTTACTGATCCAGAGCAGATCCTCTACTGGACCTCAAAGGCCTCTTTCCTTTTACTGCAGCGATGATATCTCATACATCCAAGTGCATACTGCAACCAGTCATTGCTCTCAGTGAGGACACTCATCTATGGCAGGTAGCCACGTATCAGCGACTGCAGTGGTCATGTGGATGGATGGCATGTTAATACTGTAGAAAAATAAAGAATGCTGAGAACCACAAGAAATTAGTGCTGGAGCAGAGGGAGTGTGACAGGTGAGATTTTGGTTCTATAACATTTGCCGATGGCAGAATAAATTTCATAACTCTCAGACATCCCCTTTAACCCCTTCACCCCCCGGCCTATTTTGACCTTATTGACCAGGCCATTTTTGTCAATTCTGACCAGTGTCCCTTTATGAGGTAATATCTCTGGAACGCTTCAACGGATCCTAGCGATTCTGAGATTGTTTTTTCGTGACATATTGGGCTTCATGTTAGTATTAAATTTAGGTTGATAATTTTTGCGATTATTTGTGAAAAAATTAAAAATTTGGCAAAATTTTTGAAAATTTAGCAATTTTCAAATTATGAATTTTTATTCTGCTAAACCAGAGAGGTATGTGACACAAAATAGTTAATAAATAACATTTCCCACATGTCTACTTTACATCAGCACAATTTTTGAAAAAAAAAAATTTTTGTTCGGACGTTAAAAGGGTTCAAAGTTCCTCAGCAATTTTTCATTTTTCCAGCAAAATTTACAAAGCCATTTTTTTTAGTGACCACATCACATTTGAAGTCCCTTTGAGGGGTGTACATGACGGAAAACACCCAAAAGTGACACCATTCCAAAAACTGCACCCCTCAAGCTACTCAAAACTACCTTCAAGAAGATTATTAACCCTTCAGGTGCTTCACGGGAACTAAAGCAAAGTGGAAGGTAAAAATGGTCATTTTAATTTTTCCAACAAAAATGTTCTTTTAGCCTCAATTCTTTCATATTCACATGGGCAATAGGATAAAATGGATCCTAAAAATTGTTGGGCAATTTCTCCTGAGTACATTGATATCTCATATGTGGTCATAAACCACTCTTTGGGCGCACAGCAGGGCTCAGAAGGGAAGGAGCGCAATTTGACTTTTGGAGCTAATTTTCCATTCAAAAAGTGAAATGGCGCTCCTTCCCTTCTGAGCCCTGCCGTGCGCCCAAAGAGTGGTTTATGACCACATATGAGATATCGATGTACTCAGGAGAAATTGCCCAACAATTTTTAGGATTCATTTTATCCTGTTCCCCATGTGAAAATGAAAAAATTTAGGCTAAAAGAAAATTTTTGTAGGAAAAAAAAGTACTTTTTCATTTTTACGGATGAATTTGTGAAGCACCTGGGGGTTCAAATGCTCACCACCCATCTAGATAAATTCCCTGGGGGGTCTAGTTTCCAAAATGGGGTCACTTATGGGGGAGCTCCAATGTGTAGGCACACAGGGGCTCTCCAAACGCGACATGGTGTCCGCTAACAATTTGAGCTGATTTTTCAGTCAAATTGTTAGCGGACACCATGTTGCATTTGGAGAGCCCCTGTGTGCCTAAACATTGGAGCTCCCCCACAAGTGACCCCATTTTGGAAACTAGACCCCCCAGGGAACTTATCTAGATGGGTGGTGAGCATTTTGAACACCCCAGTGCTTCACAAATTAATCTGTGAAAATGAAAAAGAAAATTTTTATGGAAAAAAAAAGTACTTATTCAATTTTACAGATGTATTTTTGAAGCACCTGGGGGTTCAAAATGTTCACAACCCATCTAGATACGTTCCCTGGGAGGTCTAGTTTCCAAAATGGGGTCACTTGTGGGGGAGCTCCAATGTTTAGGCACACAGGGGCTCTCCATACGCGACATGGTGTCCGCTAACTATTGGAATCATTAGCGGACACCATGTCGTGTATGGAGAGCCCCTGTGTGCCTAAACATTGGAGCTCCCCCACAAGTGACCCCATTTTGGAAACTAGACCCCCCAAGGAATGCATCTAGATGCATAGTGAGCACTTTGAACCCCCAGGTGCTTCACAAATTGATCCGTAAGAAGGAAAAAGTACATTTGTTTTCACACAAATTTTCTTTTTTCATTATTACGGATCAATTTGTGAAGCACCTGGGGGTTCAAAGTGCTCACTATGCATCTAGATATGTTCCTTTGGGGTCTAGTTTCCAAAATGGGGTCACTTGTGGGGGAGCTCCAATGTTTAGGCACACAGGGGCTCTCCATACGCGACATGGTGTCAGCTAACTATTGGAATCGTTAGCAGACACCATGTCGTGTATGGAGAGCCCCTGTGTGCCTAAACATTGGAGCTCCAGCACAAGTGACCACATTTTGGAAACTAGACCCCCCCAAGGAATGCATCTAGATGCATAGTGAGAACTTTGAACCCCAAGGTGCTTCACAAATTGATTCGTAATAAGGAAAAAGTACATTTGTTTTCACACAAATTTTCTTTTTTCATTTTTACGGATCAATTTGTGAAGCACCTGGGGGTTCAAAGTGTTCACTATGCATCTAAATACAGCGAAGCCCATTTTTATTTTTTTTCTAGGACTAATTCTAGAAAAAAAATGGCGTAGGGCTCCGCCATATTTTTGGTCCAGCCAGGTACAACTTGGCAGCTACGGACTGCCAGCAACCCACAGCTGCCTCATTGTACCTGGCTGGCAACCAAAAATACAGCAAAGCCCATTTTTATTTTTTTTTCTAGAACTAATTCTAGAAAAAAAAAATGACATGGGGCTCCGCCATATTTTTGGTCCAGCCAGGTACAACTAGGCAGTTGGGGGCTGGAATCCGCAGCATGGAGAGGCCCAAGCGTTCTGGGCCCCCCATGCTGCGAATTGCAGCCCGCAGCCGCCCCAGAAAATGGCGCATTCATTGAAGCGCCATTTTCTGGCGCTGTACCCATGCTCTTCCAGTTGCCCTGGTGCCGGTGGCAAACTGGGTAATAAAGGGGTTAATGCCAGCTTTTTATTGGCAGCTGGCACTAAGCCCGAGATTCATAATATAGGGCCAATGTTAGACCCGCCATTAGGAATCTCTGGTAAATAGTCAGAAAATACACACAGAGAAAAATCTTTTTATTTGAAAAAAATAACACAAACAAAATTCGGACTCCATCATTATTATAAAGATCCGACGTAGTCCACAACGAAGGTCCCACGACGCTCGATCACCTCCGACGTAGTCCACAACGAAGGTCCCACGACGCTCGATCGCCTCTGGTCAATCCAAAGACTGCAGCAAGGCATGAAGTGTCCTCTTCCTACAGTCTCTGGGGTCAGAGTTATGGTGCACTGTATGACAATGACCTGTCATACAGTGCACCATGACTATGATCCCAGAGACTACAACAAGAGGACACTTGATCCCTTGTTGCACCCATCCATCCACCTATGCACCCATCATCCACGCACGCACACAACCACGCACCCACATCCACATCCACGCACGCTGACATCCACGCACGCACATCCACATCCACGCATGCACATCCACATCCACGCACGCACATCCACATCCACGCACGCACATCCACATCCACGCACGCACATCCACGCACGCTGACATTCACGCGTGCTGGCATCCACGCACGCACACATTCAAGCACGCTGACATCAACGCACGCACGCTGACATCCACGCATGCACACATCCTCGCACATCCACGTACACATCCATCTATGCACACATCCACGCACGCACACGTCTATGCACACACACATCTATGCACGCACACGTCCACACACGTCCACACACGCACACGTCTACGCACGCACACTCAAGTCCACGCACGCTCATGTACGCTCACGTCCACGCACGCACACGTCCACGCATGCACCCCCTATCCATTCACCCATCCATCAATTCATTCATACATACATACATACATACATACATACATACATACATACACATACATACATAGATACATACACATACATACATAGATACATACACATACATACATACATAGATACATACATACACATACATACATACATATTTACCTCCCTCGTTCCACCGATGAGCAGGAGGAGGCCGGGAGAGGAGGCAGGGAGAGGAGGCGGGGCCACAGACCGGCGGGCCAGGCAGAGGAGGCGCAGCAGCGGCGGCGGCAGGGCGGCTGCAGCGGCGGGTGCACCGAAGTGTGCAGCCCGCTGCAGGAGGTGAGGGAGGGGGGGGGGCCAGGCACAGGGCCCGGAGGTGGGGGCAGCCTGGGGGGGAGCACCAGAGCAGGGGAGCAGGCAGTGTTGCCGGCGGGTGCAGCCCGCCGGCAGATACATTGTAATAGAGGGGGGCGGGTGGTTGGGGGGGACGGCGGGGGGGCCCTGGACAGTCCTGGAGCTGGAGGGGGCTGAGGAGGGGTGGGCACTTGCCGATCCGCCCCTCCAGATCTGATTGGAGAGCTCCAATTAGATCTGGAGGGGTGAATCCCTATGATTCCCTCCGATCGGCAGTTTCACTTTTAAACTGCCGATCGGAGGGGTCCTGGGCATGGGGAGGTAAACCACCCCCTGTGGGGTCATCTACAGGTTGTCACAGAGCAGCAGCATCTGCGACACCTGAGTGACCCGGCTCACAGGGGGTGCAGGAGCTCAAATCTGCCAGGACGTTGTCCAACGTCCTGGGTCGTTAACAGGCAGAAACACAGAACGTTGCACAACGTCCTAGGTCGTGAAGGGGTTAAAGGGACACTGTCACCAGATTTTTGCCATCTCATCTGACAGCAGCATAATGTACAGACAGAGACCCTGATTCCAGCGATGTGTCTCTTATTGCTGTTCAGTGTAGATTCCATAAAATCACCGTTCGATCAGTTGGAGATTAACATTGTAGGACTAATCAAATAGTCCAGCATAGTCATTTACTGCTAAATCTGAAGCAGAGAAAACAGTAATTTTATCAAAGTGACAGCAAGGAGCTCAGTAACTGACACATCGCTGGAATCAGGGTCTGAATGTGTACATTATGCTGCTGTCAGATGGAATGGCAAAAACCAGGTGACAGTGCCCCTTTAAGGGCCCATCCATGTGTAGAGTGGCTTTGTGCAACCTCTGGTGCCAATACAAGCAGGGTTGTGGAGTCGGTAAGTTAAACATCTGACTCAAACTCCTCAATTTTTCTGAATTCGACTCCACCAAAATGGACACAGACTTCAACTCCACAGCCCCACATACAAGTCGTTACAATCCATCCAGTGGCTTTATTGTACCCTGAATGTAGATAAATATCCTCCCGTATCAGAGATGTCCCTTTGTGTACTCTCATGCAAGCAAGTTAAAAAAATTTGCGAATGTCATATTTTGCACAAAAATGTTAGAGTCAGGGTAGAGCAGAAAGACCTAT